>CAAKHC010005092.1:11362-26098 GCA_901007825.1 Macroramphosus scolopax | reverse complement strand
TTAGTGGAGACATTTGTATGGTTCTTGTGAGGAAAGTGTGAAAATGTCATCATTAAATGTATTCACGCCTCCCAGTAAAAGGATGCTATAGCATTGCTCTGTCAATGGTTACTATCATCAGGCTCCATGATCACCTTAGTGTACTCTGCTTTGAATACTTGCATCTGGAACACCAAACTTTACGTACACTCCCAAACTCTTATCTGACTGACTGGTGAGACGAGTCCGATGTCACGATCGTTCCCCATGTTTTCTCCCTTTTATGATAAGCGCTTCTTTCAAGGATTTGGAGACTTGTATGGAGGATCCAAGTACCTATCAGCAGCAGTACAATAGCCAGCTCCACTATAGATCTCCAGTGTCACCCGGCCCGCCCCCGCGGGGCCCTTTCCTCATTAAAGTGTCGTGCTTAGGGGTCGATTTGGCCGCCGATCCCTCTTCTTTCCCTTTAGAGTCTGTTAATGTTGGATGTTACTGATGTGCTCGCAGGTACAGAAGTAGTTTCAGGGAACAGTCTGTCAGAGTTTTGTTGTTGCTATGGTGTGTCAATACACCTGTTACTCATTGTGGCACTAAACTGAATGGGGGGACAGCTTTTTAGTGTTGGAGATGGCATTTACAAAGGATTTAGTTACATTTAAGTGCTTAAATCAAGTGTTACATGAAGACAATAGTCTCCAATAGTTTTGCTTCCCTGCTCTTTCTTACGAATCCAAACATGTGATGCTTTGAAGGCACAACAGCTGCCAATTAACATCTGCATTTGCTTGATTTAACAGACTTTCTTTAATTTATTGTTAATTTGTTAAATTTCCGTTCCCATCTTGTATTGTATTACAAAAAAACTTCCTACTATAAACCACATGCACTCCAGGTCTGCTATACAAATACAGATACAGAAGAAGAAGATGATGTCTCTGCACACGCAACCCCAACAAACTCAGGCATACATGTTTAATGAATACTTCTCTCCTTCAGTTTTACCAGCTGGTGCAGCAGTTCGATGGTTGCTTCCCAGATGACATAAATGTGCAGACTCAGGAAAAACACAAACCAACAACCCCTGCAGTGTCCAAGGCCACGTATATCACTACAAGTTGCATCAGAATGGGAACAGGGAACTCAGGGACTGTTATCAGCGAATTCATCTCAGGTTTGCAGTAAGCGAAAGAGAGAGAGAGGGAGAGAGGAAACAAATGGAAGCAGTAAACATTGCATCAAAATGGAGACAGGTGCTGCCTCTGCACATTAACCGGCGATGATGTCACGACCTGGGAGGAGCTTGGCTTCCAATGCGACAGCGTGCGTGTGAGCCGTATTGAATAAGAAGGTCAGTACACAGAAACAGAGCATTCAGGAAAAAATATGCTTGAGGGGGGAAGGAGAGACAGGAAAGGAGCAGGGGAAATGGGGGAAAAGAGGTCAAGTGCATGCTGAGATAGAGGACAAGATTGCATAAGAGTGTTACTTCAGTATGTGATCTGATTAAGAAGAGAAAATCATGCTGAGAGAGAAGGGTGGAATAGAAAGAGACCAGAAAGAACAATATAAAAAAAAGGTAAATGAGAAGGTGTGTATGTGTGAAGAGGTGTCTGACATTATTCTCATGTGTCGACACTTTCCATAACACCAGCCCCCCACCAGACTTCTCTAATAGTCATAGGGAGAATGGCACCTAAATTGCCTCCGGAAACAAAATCCAGGCCCCTCCACTGTAATTTCCATGCATCAGTAATAGCAACTCAGAAAGGCTCACACACAATAGTTTGGTGAGTCTGTGCTTTTTTTTTTTTTAATATGCAGCGAATCATTTAATTATGCCAGAAAAAAATGTCTATTTCTTGCATTGTCCTCTTGAAAGGCAAATTTGGAAGTTGTCATGGTGATGAAAATCCTGCAGAGTATTGACATAATCCGGCCAACCCGCTCATTTGACCAAAGATGAATAGAAAATAATATGGAGTTACATGAGTGGACATGATCATAGACATATAATGGGAGTATAACATGAGGTGAGAGCAGACATTTTCATAGTGGACTTCGAGCTCTGCCAATTTGCATTCCTGCTCATTGTTAATGAAGTTGATCTGTTGGCTTTCACCTCACTGGGGCTGTTGAAGTGGCTTGGTTGGAGATCTGAACCTGTCATCAACAGGTGTCCATGAGTGCGTTTCATTGGACTGCTGTCTAAAAAAAGCCTCATCTATGATCATTGCTTTATATCATGTGTTTTGCTTCCTCTGGGAGTTTTGCATTTGTTTTGCAATATGACAATCTGGTGCGGCATTGATACTAAACACATACAACTAATTGGCTGTTGGATTTATACCCAGGTCCAGCACTGCGCCAAGGTGCCCCTACAGGTTTATTTTGATTTCTGAATTCCTCCTTTGCCTTGCAGGAGGCGTACAGCCAACTGGTAGCACTGGTCCCTGGTTGTAATACCTTCTGCCTGCCCTCCAAATGGCTGTTAAAAAGGCCCGCAGGCAGCTAATCTGGGCCTACACCTGGCAGTAGAGAATTGGCACCTGGCAGTAGTGAATTGGCAGCCTAGTGGAAAAGGATGGAAGCTGTCGGAGCTGAGAGGTTTTGAAGAGAGTGGAGTGGCACCTGGTGGCTGACGATTCCTTTTCAATATGAACGTCGGAAGGTGGGACAATAGAGAGGATAATAACAGAGCTGAAGTGCTGGTCTGGTTGAGTAGATGGATGTTTGAATTTCAGATGGACAATAGTAGCTTTTGATGAGCAGTCCAAGAAATTGAGCATGAAAGCAAGGTAGAGTGGATGAAATAAAGCAGGACAGACAGTATTGAGACACAAAATAGAATATAAGATCGCACAGCTTCCAGTGTGATGTCAAACAAAAGACTTCAAGTTGACATTTTATTATTGAGCCTCTCCCCCCATTTATGTGCTTTGCCTGAGGTAAAATAGTGAAGAGGTGCAGGGTGAGACAGGGGTCACGGGAGAGGAAAATGACTTCCTCTTGAAAGTCATAACAAATCTGACGGCTTCAGCATCGTCACACCCTGCAGTTATCTGCTGGATTTCCTCTCAGGTGATGTGAACATGGACATAAGTGAAAGGAATGTGCTGACTCCTTTGTCAAGTTAAAGTTTCTAATGCTATGTTCAGACTGAAGGACACTCACTAGTCATCTGAGGGAGACATTTCGGGGGGTCTTGACACACTCCTGGTATTGTTTCTTCAACATAAGAATCCCTTACCCTAAGCCTCAACCCTTAACCTTATTATTGATGATGAACCTGCTGCTGGACAACACCATCACAGTGATGTCAGATAAGCCCAAAAGAAAGGTTTTCCAACAAATACATGACTGTTTGTTTGCAGCAATGCACCACATTGACCAATCAAATATGTGCAAGGCTGGTTTAAAACTTTTTTTTTGCAGTGTCGGGGGAAATCCTGGGACAACAAAAGCAGAGAATGTTTATAACACATTGCATTGTGCGTTGTAACAAAGGCCAATTAGGGAGGAGTGAAGTCGCTGCCATTCAAATGCAGAAACGACATTTAAAAGGACATCACTTTGTTGACATGATCCTCTCTTACCATCAACGCACATACTTTCGAAAACCCACGTGCACGCTGAATTAATTTGTAATCAGTCTCTCATGGTCTCTGTTTTACTCTAATCTCTTTCAACACAAGAGCAATAAAAGGTTGACATCCTTTTGGCAGCGTGAGGTGGTGCCGCTGTCTTTGGAGGTATTGTGTAAACTGACAGCAGAGAGAGAGTTTGGCTGCTTCCATTGATTTTCATTTAAGGGATAGTGCTCTCAGCTACAGGCATCTCAGAAGTTACAAACGTGTGTGTGTGTGTGTTCCTTATGTTGCGAGGACATGTGTTTACTCAGTCACATTGTGTGTCTTGCCTCCCTTTTGAGGACTTAAATAGCAAATCAATGTGAAATGATGTTCCTCCCTTCAATGATGTGTCCTCCTAAGTGGCGGTTGGAAAATGAGTCTACACTTTGGAGACACTTCTGTGTCATTTAAACATGCCTGATGGGAGTTTAAAGACACACTGAGAGTGAAGATTTCACATACAGGATCGGTTATTGGTCAGAAGAAGAGAGGCAGAAAAAAAATCAGAGAGCAGAATAGCAAACTTGTTTATTTATTAGAGTACTTGTCTCTCCTTACAGTGTCCTCATGCCTTTTAATCAGAAGAAAAACTGATTACTGGTTGTCCGCGGGTCCCCGCAGTGTGAATTGATGCTGTCTTAATGTAGTGTAAATAGCAAGCTCTTGCCAGGTACATTCTTTTAATTAGGAAACCCAACAGGCCTGCTGGTTGGCACTTTGTCTGCGTCTGGCCCCGGCTGGACCGCTGCCTTGTTACCTAACACTCCAGCTTGCATGTCCCAACAGACCTGGAGCAAGAATAGCGTAATTCATTAGTTGTAGCCGTCTACTGAGCAGGAAGTGTTCAATGTGCATTGCTCATAAGATACAGATTTTGCTAAAATATGTTTTTTACTCTTGCACAGTTGGAAGCTGAGTAGCCCAGATTGATGATAAACATGGTTCCTCATGACCTCATTGGAGATGGTAGAACTCCTTTTTCATAAATGTAATCTTCCTTCAGGTCATCCAGCATTTAGAGAACTGCCCTCCAATCGTTTCTCAGACAACTCCACCCTGCAATTTGACCAGCAAAATTCTTTAAGTATCTTTACAACCCACGGTTTCACATGATAAATGATACTATTATGGTTTTTCTCACACTCTCTATCTGAACTCCTGCTCTCCAGGATGGGGGAATTACTGACTCATCACCTAGACTTGTAATCTCAAAATATTGCGTGCTCTGCAGAGGAAGAGGAGCGTCATGTCCCTTTATAACCAATACAACACCTATAGCCATCCTCTTCACTTACATTAAAAGGCATTTGTTACCATTTCATGAAATGTCCTTGTGACTCTAAGAGGGGAAAATAAGGTCCAACAAAAATCGATGTCTGCACACCGCTGGTGTTGTACTATGGAGCTCCGCTGTTCTCTTCCTGTCATCTGCAGAGTGCCGTTATGGGTGTTATCATGAGGTGAAATCATTCATTACATACACGCATGTACATGTTCGTACACAAAGCCTCACACTCTCACGCTGCCGTCATATCGCGCATGTACCTCCAGCTTTTAATCTGATGCGTATCAGCTGAGCGTGGAGGGAGGAGGCAGCTGAATCGAAGCTACAAACATCCCTTTGAGTAAGCAGTATTCAATTTCCTCACTTTGTCCATTATGCATGCACACAATAGAAAACAAGATATTCATTTTCTCCAGCCGTTGCACTGTTTTGGTTAAAGGGACGGTACGCTAACAGCCTGTCTGCAGAGGAGACAATCCTGTTCCTGGCAGTGCGGTCGATTAACAGAAGGTTCTTCTACTTATATATACAGACTCATTTATGAGAGGTTGGCTCATTTTACTGAAATGTACTCATTTGACCTTTTGATAATACAAAACAATAGACTAAATTAATTGTAAATGTCCACAGCTTTGCCATTTGGCCCGGACCATGATTCCCTGGTCACTGGGGAGTCGTTGGAAGCTCAGTTATGTTGTGTAATTAAGCAGAGTTCATTTTGTCAATTAACTTTTTAGATAAAACGACACAAATCCTACACTTTAATTAAATTTACAATTCTCCAACGGCATTGTTTTGCCACCCTGCTATGGCCGTGTTGTCAACCAACACGGCCAGTTTTAAGCGGCTGTGTTTGCTTAAGTTTGAGAGGTTTAAGAGTTCAGCAGAGGCCAGCAGGAGGCTGCTGAGCACTCCAGTTACTACAGTTACATGTGGGTGGACTGATTGTATGTTTTGAGCTAAACTGCTCACATACTGAATGTAAATTGTATGAGATTGGAATATTTAAGCATAATGAATTGTTCTCCTCCAATGCAAATCAATCACTTGATATGATGGTAATTCTTTTATAATTACACCCGCTGGATATTATTTTATATTTTTAGCTCAGAACAGAAAAGGCTGCACGGACATCACCGCTTTATTAATCAATTAATTAATTAATTATTACACGGATGAACTGGTATTAACTTCAGTTTAACGTTCAACAGCCTTTGATAAGGCAGTTTATACTGCTCTCCTGCTCTTTTGCCCTTTTAATGACTAATTTGGAGGCATTACATTTACAGTCTGAGTCATCGTTCCACTTCATTTATGAGGGTTTATCTTTGCGCTGCCTTTATGTCAAATCAGGGAAGATTCTGACATCATCAACCCTTCAATGACCTGCCTGCCGTCCACCAACATGTCACCGCACGACTGTTTTAATGCTATAGGCATTCAGAGATCAACCTGTGAATGCACTACTAATGAAAAGTATTTGATTAGTCTGCATGCCATTAGATCGCAAAGATATAATTCAACTTAAAAGCAGACACACGGTGAAACACAAACATATGCAGTTTATTAAAATCTAAAAGAGAGCTGTGTTTTAATCCACAAAATGATGGCAATATCCTGTGTTTATCCGTTGGTTGTAATTTCTAAATCCAGCCATTATTGCCTTTCCCAGGCTCCCACTTCACTCTGCATGTCACCCCTCACTTTTCTTTTCTTTTTTTGGCTATAGTTTCCCCCTCCAGTGGTCATTTTCATGGTTGTCACGGTGTCATAGGTGTTGTTTTAAAAGTATTTGGTTGCAAAGACCCTCAGGCAAATCAACAGCTGGCAGACGTGTTGCCGTGCAGGCTGCCGGGGTCGGACTACACACACGTTGACTCCACCTGCCTGAAAGCGCTCACCTTGTCTTGGCTCCTCTCTGATTGGTTGGTGTGTGTGAACGTTTTGTACATGTGTTTGAGTTGTGTGGGAAAATCATAGTGACAGCCCTCCTGAGCTCCTCCTTGTTGAGTAAACCATTTGACTAGAGGGGGAGGGGCCGAGTGTACTGTATCACTGAACCTGTGGGAGAAGCTTGAACAGGTACACTCGGAGAGGGAAACACAGCGGCAGCCTCTGGATGTATTTCCTGGAGACAGCAGACTGGCTTTAGTTGGGGGGAAATACAAGTGATCGTGGTTTGTACTGGGGCTTCTTGATAAACAAGGATTTTTGTAAATTGTAAAGGCACCCTGTAAACACCTGACGGATCCTGGAATCCTCTGGAGAATCCCCCTCGGAGGAGGGGATGAAGTCAGACGTGGAGCAGGGAAAGTCGGGTGAGTGACTGAGTGCGACCGCCACTGTTGCTTATGAGACTGGATTATGAAGAGAGTTTCAATCCTGCACTTGTCAGTCACCTGTTTTGCCGCTCTGCCGTTGGGAGACTTTAACCTACTCTGACCTCGCAGTAGTTGTTATTGTTTGAACACGGGGCCAGAGACGTGATTCGTTGATGATTATGTAGCGTTTCATGGTCATCTGAGCTGCGACTCAAGGTACAGACCCCATTTCCAAAACGGAGGTCCAAACTTTGACCTTTTAAAAAAACGATACGTTGAATAACACAACACCGTTATCGCCGTGGGTTTGAACTGGTTCTCAGAGTTGTCACACTTCTGTGTAGCTTGTTGTCGGGGGTGTTTGCCCGTCCAGTGACCAGATCACAGAGATTTGTAAAGGGAGGTTTGTCCTCAAACAAACATGTTTCTATTGTAAACACTGTGGTCTCCGGTTGTTGACTGCTGATTCTAAACAGAACGCGCTTTTATATTCAAAAAGAAGTGTTTTCTTCGTTATATTATTTTCATTTAAAAATACGAAAACATGGTAAAAGCTGTGTCATGTGGCTCTATATGGAAAACGCTATAGATTTAATTCTGTAGTGTTTTCCTTTATAATACACACATTTTATTTCTCTGCTGGTAGTTCACCTGCCCTTTGACCTTGGACTAAAAAGAAGCCCAAACAATGAGGTCAAAGTTCACATAAGTAGCCCAGTGTTTTCTGCCTGTTGCATTTTTTGTAGAAGTTCCACGTGCTAGCAACAAAGAAATGTGGTCTAAAACTGGACAAACGGAGTGAAGTGTTGCTCCAGCCGGGTCATGTAAACCCTTCAAGCTAAGCTCTGAGGTGTGGTTCTGGCACAATTATTGCTTGCCGAGCAAAACAAACACCTGGAGGCTATGGATGTCTGCCTTGGCCCAACCCTCACTATCCCAGGTGTGGTTATGTATTTGCGATTGTGCTCAGTTACTCACCTTTCCTTCTCTCATTTCTGTAGCGGCATCTGTGTACCACTTAGCTAATTTGTGTGTCTGACCAAACTGGACCAGAACAATTTTCGTCCTCAGATCCATTATTGCTTGTAACCATAGCGACCGGGTATGTCAAGCCGTATCTGGTCCTGATGATAACCAAGCTGAATAATATAATAAATAGTCTCTTTTGATCTTCTCTGTGTTAAATCCATATAGAACATCGGTTCCTCAGCTGTGCCAGGCCTGTCCGTCAAATAATGACACCCTAAATCATTTCAGATTACATTTCTCCGTAATGCCTCACGTCTGCCACTCAGGGAGGAAGCAGTGTTTTTCTGATGAGCCGTGATGGACTGAACCTTGTAGACGCTCTCTGTAAATCAGGCAATAAACAGAAGCTCTTGTTGGTTTCCACCGGACACCTTTGTCTGATACTCACAGAAGATCAGGTCAGGTCTGTCTGCTTGTTCTCCCATTTACATACACTGAATGCATATCCATCTGCGCATGTATATCTATCAACACATGAATGCATGTGTGTGAATGTGCTTTCAACAGGCTCAGCCTGACAGCATAATTGAGAGCAGCAGGGTGTTAGCTATTTTCCTCTCTTCGTGGCGGAGCCCAATTTGGTTCAATGTAATCAGCTGCCTGTCAAAATCAAGTCAGCAATAATGGTGAAGTCACTAATAATATAAATCATGAGACGTGCTAAGTCCGATTTGCCACTACTTTCTGAGAGCGTGGAGTAACTTTGTATTTCAGTGTGGACGGACTGATTGAAGCTTTTATTCTCCATCTATCTCTCTCTGCGTTTGAATTGCTCGGCGGCCTAATCACATCCCCTCCGAAGCAACAGCTCTGATTAATTTGGGTGCTTACTTTGTTACTGTCATGAATAAAAATGTATCTTACTGTTGGGGGCTGTTTTTTTTAAGACAGTTCTCTTCTCCTCAATTCATCACATATATAAGTCATATCTGCAGCGGCTGGATTCTCCGTCTTGCCGCTTCATTCGCCGACGCTGTCAGCAGAAAACCCAGTTCATGTTGAAAGCTTAGAACAAATGCGACTCCACAACCGTGAGCCGTTCATTTCCGCTCCAGAACCGTATTTAGCATCTCAAGAGGCCACCAGTCTTGTTTTGACACCTCCGTGCTGTAATTTGTTTGCCAAATCATAATCTTCTTCTTTGGTGGCTGTATTTTTCTTTAGGAGTATTTTTCTATCCGTGTGTTTAGTGGATTTCAGGGAGTGTAAGGTTTTGGTAGCATTACCAGGAGCTACCCTGTACAAGTACGCTGACTCTGTGTGTGTGGGGTCATCCACAAATTGATGAAATATCCATGGCGACGCAGAGGTTGCCCTCCTATTTGGCCTGGACTATAAATAACACCACTGTTACCCTCCGGCAGCAAAGGTCTGTTCTGAAATATATGCACCCAGACACAGAGACACTGAATGTACACACACCTGCCCTGTAACAAAGCATGAACCTGCCTCCGCTAATCTGTTGGTATATTTAACAGGATTAATCTGTTGAATTTGATTTGGCACTGGTCGTACAACACTCAAGAGACCCCCCCGAAAAGTAACATGCGTATTGTTACTTTGTTATCTCCTTGACTCCCACTCAAAGCACAACAAGACTATTCACCGAACAACAACTGTTCATTTGTTCGCAATATGCTGAATAGTAGCACCCAGGGAAAATGAGGTAAACATAATGGTGCAGTGTTAAAAAAAAAAAAGTGTAACAATGAAATGGAGCCAATTACAAAAGCCAGCGAAAGTAGATGTTCTTTTAAAAGAAGAAAAAAAAGAAGCTTTTTCACGTCACCGCTGAAAGAAAAAAACATGGTCTTATTCACATTTTAATAACAGCACAGTTCATCAAGCGTAACCGCAGCAGCAAATATCGCCTGGCCTAATGCAGTCAAATTAACATTCTCATTATGGGAGGTATAAGCTTTCCAGAATAAAGCAATTTCTATCTGGAGAACTCACCTTAGCAAAGCAACAGTTCATTAACGTACCAGCAACCGACATATAATCAGTTATCCCTTAAGAAGCAAATACTGCACTTTCTTTCTCCATTGCAGTGTCTCAGAATTGGCTTGGCTTGTGTTTTTTTTGCAGCATATATTAAAACTGAATGCCGACTAATACAAAATACTGGCAGATGATGAATAGAATCGGGCTAATAAGGAGATCACGTAGGAGTGTAATTGCCAGCCTGCAACCTTCATTGTCATCTACTGTATGTGGAAGTATTGCCATATTCTGTCATTGCGGCCTCCTCCAGTTTGTGTTTTAATGACTCCATCCATCCATCCTCGTATCCACCTTCTATCTCTCCTGCTATCCAAACTTCTATCCCTCATGACCTGCAGCAGCGCCTCTCCCAGTTTCATTGGAATCTCTGCTGCTAATCTCCATGACGAAGAAACGTGAGAGGCAGTCCAGTATCTCTGCCCATCTGAAGCCTCAGAAGGACAGTAATCTCACTGTTCGTGGTTCTCATGTCATAGACGGGAGACAGACTTTCCAGCACACACATTGTTTTGAAGGATTACTGTCAATTCAGCACAAGTACGGACTGTGAAACTCACAGGGACGGCTGCTTATGTAAGTCTGTAAAAGCACAACAAACTCTAAGATGGCAAATCTATAAACGCTATAAACAATCTGGCCTTTAAGGCGCAGTTATATACTTTAATGTAAGGCATATTTCAGAGACTCCTTTTGCATGTTTTTGTTTTTCCGAGAAAAGCAATGCATGTTGTGGCCAGTGTGGCTGATACAATCCCCAGACAAGCGAGAGTGTTTGAAGCCAGCGGACGCAGATTGTGGTGGAATGCGGCTCCGATGGCTGCCTATCTTTCCCTCTGATCAGTTTTTTTTCGCTCACTGTCAAGCTCCGCTCTAACCCCACTCTCACACAAGTTCAGCCCCCATTACTCCAAGGACTTGAGGCATGAAATAGGTTTGCCGGCATGTGGACGTCAGATTCTGAAGATGTTAAAGCGTTGACCTCTCGGGCGACACCGGCTGACTTAGAGAGGAGTGAGTCATGCAGTGAGTGACATTGTCATTTAAATGCCTTTTGATGTGAATAAATTACTCTGGCCTTGAATTCTATGCAATTCAGATTGCAGTTTGCTCGCTGAATGCATTAAATCACTTGGGTTGAAACGTCACCATGGCTGAAAGGGTTTTCACAGCCGTGATGGTTGATACTAATTCATCTTTGCTGGGTGTCAATTCTGCAGGATTTGCTGCTTCGCTCTTTTGTACGATCGAATATCTTCGTGTTATTTTGACTGAATATAAGACGGACCTTTCGGCTACTTTTTTGCCATTTTACAGGGCAAATTGTCCATGACATTTTCCACTCACTTTATAAGCTAACCAGCCGCTAATCTTTCACACGGCGTAGCGGTCGTGAGATCATATGAGGCCATGATTTGACGCTGCCCAGCACACTCATCAAGAAAAAGCAATCCATTTCTTTATGATTTATCCTGCATACCAATCTCGCCTCATCACTGTCTCCATTAATATAGAATATTACCCCCTGATTTCCAATGATAGAGTGCCCCAAGACAGCGTGTGTTTCTGTCCCCTTTTTTTTCTCATTTTCATCAGGCAGGACTCTGTCATCTCCTCAGGCAACACAGGGAGATTGTTCATCTCATGTGAATTGACTAGCTAATCCGGAGCAAAGCACTCCCAGACGTAGGAGACACTGAAGGCTGCCTTCATCAGTCAGCGCTTTGGCAATGCTACCGTCATGAGGCACTGATGAATTTGCTATCAATGGTCCATAAAGATGAGCGTGAGCGCGAGTGCGAGTGTGTGTGTGCAAGACGGCGAGAGACAGACACACACTCTGACTTTTATTAATGACTCCGGCATCTCATTCGAGATGAGAGGCTCTATGGAAAAACATTTTGGCCATCCGCCCTGAATGACAACGTGCAGAATAGGATGTGAAAGTGTGCAGAACAGAACGTATTTTTAGCACTCTTGGCAATCGCTTACATTCCACAAACATCGATGTTTGCAGTGATGAACCACATAACTGAAGCAAGTTTCAAGACTGATTTTCATACGATTCAGAAATAAGTGTTAACAGCCAAAGTAGAAAAGTTAGTAAGTGTTTGCATTTACAATACAGATTCTCCACAGTAACTTTTATTGTCCTGAGGACAAAAGCAGATTCCCAAAAGGAATGAAAGGTCAAGTCACTGCCACTGTTTGTATACATGCCTGCAAAAAGGTCAAATGTTAACCAGTATCCCATCATGCACTCAGTATTGTGTGGGGGGTGCACATATCAGTGTGAGAATGAATAGATTTTTTCATACTGTGAGTATTTCAGCTCAATTTAAGACATACAATTTTCAAAATACAATGTCAACAGTACATTAGATCTCCAGTAGCTCTGTTGATTTCCCAACACTGTCAGAAAAAAAGATACATCTATGAAATCCTTGTGCTTCCTGCGACATAATCATTAAATGAAAATGGAAGCATGTCGGAGGGGATGTGCTCGCCCGAAGGCGCTCTTGCCTGTCGTTCTCAATGGAATAACCCTGCTGATTCTCATCGATTTATAGGAACTAACCTGATGAAGTGCTGGCTCGGTCGCCCTTTGCTCTGTCGCTGAGATTGCAGAGGCAACACGAAGCGTACTGAGCACAGAAAAGCGACTGAACTCCAGGACCCCATCTTCAAACGTGTAGTACATAAGCATCTGCATGTATGCAGGGAAGATATGCCATTCATTTACAGATAAATAAAAACCATTCAGGCTTAATAATTCATTTTATAAGTTGGATATTGTTGTGAGTTAATTATTCTCCACAGTGCAACATACAACAGATGGGACACCACTTAAAGTCACACGGAAATAAATAGTATGTCTCACTGTGATGAGAGAGGTGCCACGGAGTTGGAATTTGGCAGAAGATGGAAGTCTTCATGGCTGGAACGTGTTTAATGAACTCCAGTGTTGCCCTGTGGCTCATTACGGAAGAATACAAGGACATTTTCGATTATCATCTTTTTTTTTTTTTTACTTTACACAAATCCTTTGATTTATAAATCTTAATCACACCAGCTTTAAAACTAAAGTGCTTTATTTATTTTAGGGTCAGTCTATTCAAAGAAGTGCTGTGAAGGGTTAAGCTTTTATCCTTGCGTGGCATCTCTGAATGGTTTTCCGAGAGAGCCTGTTTGAGTGTAATTATTCTCGCAGTGCCACGGCTGAGTTGCCAAGTGTAAAACAAATAAGAGGATGTGGGCTGTTGCCTCCCGTCATGAAAGCACTTGCTGCTCATATTCTTGACCCCGACTGTTCTTTCATTCCCTTCTTTATTTAATAAATTGTGCCTTCTCCCTTCTGGTACATTCTCTGGGTTCAGGCTGTGGATAACGTTCTACTGTACATAGAGACATTAATCATCGGGGAATTCATGTTTACAGCATTTTGCCATTGTTAAATATTCCATTGAAGATGAATGTTGTCGTGTAACTGGATTCAGTCTGCCACTTAATAATGTGCAGTTTGATCAAATGGGATATTATATTGCAGTATTTGATGCAGTTGTCTGTCGATATCTCCTATACAAACTCATGAATTGATATTCTTACAATGACACAACTTCACACCATTGACTTTAAGATGATTTAACTTTAAATCAACTTCAGTGTGACATCAATCTCCAGAGGCACACAACCGTGAGGTGGTAGTTTGGTCTACATTGTTAAGAAGTCTAAGCAGTGCAGTAGATGCACCCACCCTATAGTACGTGTCTCGGAGTTGGGCTGCCCGTCGTAGCAGCAGTATTTTACTGCCATCATCTGCTCTATCCTGCATGCTTGCCTCTGCCGTGTGTAAGCTGGCTGAATGAGAATTCTTCGGGAACAATAGGCTTGTTAATTGATTTTGTCTCCGGTAACAGACAAAAGAATGGAATCCCGCCCAGCCTTTCCCTCCAACTCATTCTGAAGAGGGAGAACCAATCTAAAAATTTCCCCCCTCTAGACACTAACTGTCATTCTCTATCAATTTTCACCCTCCAATCCCGCTCCAGCCAAGTCCAATTTCAGCTGCCTCGTGGCCACTGGTCTCCCTGACAGATTGTTGGACCTTTTCGCAACTTTAGTGTCTGAGTCCTTGTAGAACCGGGGGAGGAGGAACTGGAGGAGTACAGGAGGAGACAGTCTGTGGCAGACAGGATAGAGGACAGACACACAGAGAGACGTCCTTTATATTGATTTCTAATAATCAGGATGCAGCTCCGCAGAGACGTAGGGTGTTATTGCCGAACGGTATCTTCAGATTTCAAGCATGGAATAGTCTTTGTAGACAGGTTTTCAGATGAATGCTACGATTCTAGCTCTCAAAAAACGTCACGTCGAGCAGGAAGATGACATTTTTCTCTTCAAATGTTTAATGTTTGAGGGAAGGATGACAGATTGTGTGTCCCTGCAGAATTGCTGATATTTGGAACAATTTTTACGACTGCTTTCC
>CAAKHC010005085.1:0-24742 GCA_901007825.1 Macroramphosus scolopax | reverse complement strand
CACGCACGCACGCAGGCACGCAGGCACGCACGCACGCAGGCACGCAGGCACGCACGCACGCAGGCACGCACGCACGCACGCACGCACGCACGCAGGCACGCACTCGAGACGTGCGGACACTCAGAAGACTCTGTAACTGTAAAGTTGACGGTTCGAGCGTTCAAACTTATCATCAAGGAAACACGTCTGAAAACATCAACATTCTTCCTCCTGCCTAATCAAACGTGGGAAAATTCAATTTAAGCAAGCCGAACGTCTCACCATCATCTTCCCATTGGCGTCTGCGTGCATCAGGCCGGCGTGAAGCGAAGAGAACTCCAACTCCAGGAACGAAGGCGGCGAGTCCACGTCAGGTTCAGGTCTCGAAGGACAAACCTGTCGAACCTGCGAGACAACACACAGGTTCAAACTAACTCCACATGTACACGTTCAGATAAAGTTCTGGTCCAGCTGTCGACGGGAACAAGACTTCCGTCCTGGATCTGATCTGATTCTGGACCCCCTCAGAGTCCCAGAGGGGAAACAAACAAACCACATGACCCACCTCCACCAAAATGTCCAGAACCCCAAATCGGGTCAGTCCGGCTCTGAACCAGCAGACAACCAATGTCTCACATACGACATCCACACAAGAACTGATCACAATCAACTGTCACATCATCAATAATCAATAATTATCAGGACAGAATTTGGCTCTGAAGACAGGAGGGAGAGGAAGGAGAGGAAGGAAGGAAGGAAGGAGGAAGGAAGGAAGGAAGGAAGGAAGGAAGGAAGGAAGGAAGGAAGGAAGGACAGAAGGAGGATTGCTCTCGTCCAATCAGATGTCTTCCAGCTGTGTCTCCTACCTGCGTCTGAGCCGGGTTTTGAGAACGAAATTTGTCTGTCCTCTCGTCACCTTCGTCTTCCTCACTGGACAGGACAACTGAAGGGACAGAAGAAGAAGACGGGCGTCTCTGTTGGTGTGCATCGTCCATCATTGCCAGGAAGTGGCAGAAGAATTTGCTAAGAACTCACTGGGTTCTAACTGCATCTGGTTCTGCTTCTGGTTCTGGTTATTCCGGCGAAGATAAAGGATGGCCGACCGGCTGATCGTCTTCCTCTCTCCGATCGCCCTCCGTGTCTCTCTGTCCTTCTCCCTCAACTCATCTGTCTGGTTGCTGTTGGCACCAAGCCACGATAACCTGTTGAGTCTCTGTCTCCTGTCGCGCTGCCCCGGAAACAGCGGTGACCTCACCAAGGAGGCAGAAGGTCTGTGAACGTCGGAGGGAGATTTACCTGAAGACATTTTGTTTCTGGACGGAGACACGAGGGCGTCTTCTGGGTCCGACATGGACGAGTTACTACCTCTGTCGCTCTGAAGGAAGGAGGGAAGGAAGGAAAGGAAGTTAAGAAGGAAGGAGGAAAAGAAGTAAAGAAGGAAGGGAGAAAGGAGGTAAGGATATGCGCATTAAAAGGCACACTGTCATTTACACAGTTTAAGATTCTACGATTGCGACTGTTCATGACCTTTGACTTTCACCTCCTGTGTCGCTCTCATCCATGTTGGTGAAGAGGAACTCAAGCTCCCAGCATGCTCGGCGGCTCGCAGCTCTGCCAGCGAGTCCACAGATATGCTTTGATTGGGCAGGGAGACACCTGCAGATACAATCACACCTGCTTGACATGACAGGGTCTGAAGAGATGGATCTCAACGAGATGTCTGTGACAATGAGCCATTATTAATGAAATTAAATTTCACCGCTGGATTCACTCTTCTTCTTATGTGGTGGGGATTGGCGCTCTGAGGTGGAGTCAAGCTGCAGCAGTCGGTCTGACGCTCTCTTTGGGCGCCATCTGGTGGTTAAAAACAGAACAGCAGCTAAATTAAACGACACAGAAGTCCATTCAGAAAACGCTCAATTTAAGGTCTTTAAACTGCAGGAGTCACTGATGTAGAAAGAGAAGGAATTTATTCAAGTCATTTATATGTTTTTAACAAAAATCATGTGACATTTGCAGACAAAACTATTGAAGGTCTTAACTGTTAAAAGGATTTTTATCTTTTTTTCCATCCGACGAGAATCTTCCATTTAAATATCAGGCGTTTTCTCACAGTCGGTTCTGACTTTATTTTCTTATTTTGTGTCCAAATGAAAACCTTCGAACAAACAATTCTAACTGTTCTTCTCGTGTTCAGTAGGAAAGAGGAAACAAGCTTTTTGTGATGTGATGTTGACAAACACTCACCCTTTGGACAAACAAACAGGGGATGACACTGCTTCCTGTCCAGCCTGCGATTGGTGGTTCCAGCCTCTGGCTGTTCTGTGATTGGCTGTTGCTGCTCTTCTAGAGTCATTGAGTCCCAGCAGGGTTTGGAACACAGGGTTTCGAAGCAGCGGCTTACACGCCGTGCTGACATGAAACACATTTGTAAATGTCTGTAGCCGCCGTCCTGGTCACAATATATCACATGTGGTGTAGTAAAATTGGGAGTAAGTCAGCGTTTTACCGACCTCTGCCTGCTCATCGGGGGCCTGAGTGAGCTCCCAGCATGCACCCTTTCAGTGCTGCCTGGGCTGGACCGAAGCCCATAACTCTGATCAAACACGGTGCACGAGACATGAAAGAAGAAATAGATGTTATCAAGAGCAAGTCAACGAGCTGTACAATTAAGCAACTCTTCAAATATTCCACCTTAAATGAGCTAAAAGGTTTCGTTACTCCATCTAAATGCAGCTCGCAGAGACCTACCTTAAAAACACCCGACAGAGGAAATAGAAACATACTAATACAACCTTAAATGAGCAAACGGTTTCCATGGCCTGCTTGAAAACTTATGAGTGATCCCACCTTACATTCGGGGGCGGGGCTCTGGAGGCGGGACAGAGGTGACTGCATGTGCAGGTGGGCGGAGTCAGAACCTGGCGTCTGCTTCCGCTTGGGGATTTTGAACGATGACGTCATGCTTACGACAGAAAACAAAATAAAGTTAAGCCATAATTCTAATTTGGGAGACATCATACCGAACTCGATTCGAAAAAGGATGTTTTTAGATGATGTTGGTCAAACATAATTTGTTGGGCTAAAGTTTGATATAAGCAAACAGCTTTATCAAGGAACATTAAACAATAACGTTACAGGTTTCTAGACATACATAAAGCCACAAAAAAGGTGGTAAAAAGAATTGAAACCGACAGTTCTTTGTTCAACTTGACAACAGGATCATTAAAACAATAATATATGAACAGGTTATCAGGTCATTTTACATTGCACCTTTTTGTATTGAAGTTCTGAATGCCACAGCTGCGGATCATTAAGCAGCTCAGGACCATTTGTCAGCTTTGAATATTGTAGAATTAGACAATGATTCTTTCCTCTAACAAGATGTATAGATATATATCGTATACATACTATGTATATTGATGCTTTGTGAATGTGGCTGTGATGTTTCGAGATTACTTCTGTATTAATTCACAGTTTTTTTTTATTTCACAGGAATGTATTATCATCCGGAGGAACTCTCAAACATTTTATTCACTCATTGCTCAGTTTAATACTCAATTCACCTGCTACTTTATACGTGAGCCATTTTCGGGAGTGCCAACTAATATGTCAATATTTGTAAATAAAGTGATATTCTGGGACTAAATTGTGCGCCGAATTAACGAGAACAAGCAGCTGATTAAAACCTTATCTATATAATTTTTACAATTTCCCAACTGGAATCTACCTTTTCCTTTAAGCAGGAAACAATAAAATAGCAACGTTTCTCTGCGGAGATCCTGCTGCAGATGGATGTTTATTTCTCAGTCCTCAGTGGAAGCTCGATCATGTTTGAGTTGAGTGTTTCTATAAATCCAGTCGCTTCCTGACAGGAAGTTAAATTCTCTTTTATTTCACAAACCTGCAGTCTGTTGCTGGAGCCAGTTCGGCTGCTAACGTTAGCTCGCCAGCTAACCGGCTAGCCGGAGATATAAATTAGCTCCCGGTGACTTCCTGTTGGCGTCAGACGTGTTAACTCTCCGGTGCTCGGAGGTGAGTCCGCTCCGGTCCGTCACACATCAAAACCTCCTCAAACCGGGCCGGTTGTCAGCTGTCTCTCCTCCAGAGAATCAACAACATAACCGGAGAGACAACATCTAGACGCCAACAAGCAGCGACGTTCCCTTTACGTGCTGACGTCACCTACCGACAGCGTTTGAATCAACAAAACATTCCAGAAATAATCCAAGTTGCACAAAACTATAAACACAAGAAAATATAAAAAAAACTACATCAAACTAATGAGTTTGTTTTCATTATTAAATTAAAAAGAAGTGTTACATTTAATAAAAAATGAAAACTGTTCCGTTCACATGATCTTTAACGAATATCGTACTATTGTTACCTAAATATTCAACCAACCTCCATATCTGATTTATCTTTCCTTTATTAATCCTTCATTAACCTGCCACTGCAGCTGAAACTCAAACTTCTCCGTGGTTTCCATGTCAACCGTAGTGGGTTAGGAGTTATTATCTGAACAATAACCAGAATTAAAGAAAAGACCAGAAACAACCTTCAATGGTTTTAATTTGGACCTGCAGATGTTTCATTGTTCACACTCCTTCTCAGGTAACGTAGAAGAAGTGTATGAAACTCTGTTTCTCTTCACAAAGTCTAGTTTATGTTCAACCAAGGAAATGAGGGGGTTGACCTTTGACCTCTCGACAGGCTAGAAGATGATTGTCAGAAGTAAAGAAACTTACTTTCTAACAAACAGTTCTTGTTTGTTCCAGTTCAGAGTCCAACGAGGTCACTCGACTGTGTGTGTGTGTGTGTGTGTGTGTGTGTGTGTGTGTCAGCGGTGAAGACCTCCACCGTCAGTTAGACTGTTCAGACTCACCTCTTCAGACTCGCCTCGGGTTGCAGACAGACATCATGGCTCAGCTGGTCGAGTGTGTCCCGAACTTCTCGGAGGGTCGAAACAAAGAGGTCAGTTATCAAAGATTTAAAGAACCATTCTGAACTCTGCAGGTTTGTGAAACTTGTTCCTTTGTTGAACTTCAGATTACAGAAAGTTAGAATGAGAATCTAGATGTCCAATATGGAAGTTCAAGTTTGAAAAAGGTTGAATAACTAATGCAGGATAACAAATTTAGGAAAAGGAAAAGGATTCTATTTAACTTTGTTGTTGCTGTTCAGGTAATCGACGCCATCTCGGCGGCCATCTCCAGCACAGCGGGCTGCAGCCTGCTGGACGTCGACCCCGGCGCCTCCACCAACCGGACCGTCTACACATTTGTGGGCTCTCCAGAGGCCGTGGTGGAGGGAGCGCTGAACGCTGCCCGCCAGGCCTTCAGCCTCATCGACATGACACGACACAAAGGTCAGTCTCAAGGCAGGAGGACGCCGCAGCAGGACTCCTTTCTAATGTGTGTGTGTGTGTGTGTTACCTGCACAGGTGAACATCCTCGTACCGGAGCGCTGGACGTCTGTCCTTTCATCCCCGTGCAGAACGTCTCCATGGACGACTGTGTGAACTGCGCCAACATGTTTGGACAGAAACTGGCGGAAATGCTGCACGTGCCCGGTGAGAAACATTTGGATCGAGTGATGAACCACTGAGCAGTTTAGAGTTGTTAGGACAGATTTGTTGCCAGGCAACAGACTGAAACTTCAAGAAGTTGTTCCTTTATGACTTTGGCAATGTTTTTCAGACTCACAGCATCCGAAATGTTTTTTGGCAATTTTCGCTTAATTGGAATAAATATACAACCATAAAAGGGGCGTGGCTATAGAAGAAGGAGACTTTGATTACAGCTCCGCCTCTTGAATTAAAATAAACAAATGTTTCAAAAGATTTTGACCATTTTACTGTTTATGTAGAAAACAATACGATGTTTTGTTAAAAGATAAAATATTTATAAATATAAAACTTCACTGAACATTTGCTTCTGAATTCCGATGTTTAATATCAACCGTGCTCGTCCTCAGTTTACCTTTACGGCCAAGCGGCGCGTAAGGAGACGAGGCGGAGTCTTCCGTCGGTGAGAGCCGGAGAGTACGAAGCTTTACCCGACAAGGTGAGACACCAGGCAGACGGGGGCGCTGTTTCTCAAACCTTTTACACTGGGGGAACAATTATTAGGCAAGTTGCATTTTTGAGGATTCATTTTATTATTGAACAACTTCAGTTCTCAGTGGATCCAAAATATTCAAACCTGAATATTTTCATTACACAAATACATCACCTGATCTGCTCAAATCCAATTAGCATTCAAGTTTCAAGTTATAAGTTTACAGCTTGGAATTGGAAAATATGCATAAAAATGATGATATGGTCAAAATACCCACCTGCCTAATACTTGTGCACGCAGTGTATGTCCCAGGGCATTGTGGGAAATTGCTTTACAGCCAACAAGCACTTCCTGTGCACAATAAAAGTCCAGACTTCCTCCTAACACAAGACTTAATAATTAAACTTTTAATTCTGATAAATATATATGCTACTATTAAAAAAAGATCAATGATTATATATTTCTTATTAATTAATCATATTATAATAAACGTGATATTGATCAGATGCAGTCGACAAAGTTTCTGTGAAATATTTGATGAGAAAGTTTAAAAAATATTAGTTTCCCTGGTTTTGTTCTCCAGCTGAAACGTGACGAGTGGGCTCCAGACTTTGGCCCCGCCTCCTTCATAGCATCATGGGGCGCCACAGTGACGGGCGCTCGCAAGTTCCTCATCGCGTACAACGTGAACCTGATCAGCACCAAAGAGCAAGCTCATCGCATCGCGCTGGACATCAGGGAGCAGGGCCGGGGGAAAGACCAGGTGAATGCTGGGAGTGGTTCTGTTCAATCGCTGACATTCTAATGGAACTGGATTTAATCTGAAGGACGTTTCGTCTGTCCTGATAATTTCTCATAATATTTGTAATCCGCCCTGAAATTTCAGTCACGTCTAAAACCGATCAAGTTTTGCGTCACAAATGTCCGTAAATCAGGAAACTGAGTTCATCATGTGTTTGACAGCCGGGGCTGCTGAAGAAGGTTCAGGCCATCGGCTGGTACCTCGACGAGGCCAACGTCGCTCAGGTGTCCACCAACATCCTGGACTATGAGCAGACGCCACTCCACCGCGTGTACGAGGAGATCTGCAAGGATGCTGAGGTGAGAGTCAAAGAAAGCAGCAGCGCCCTCTGCTGTCAGCCCAGAATAAATGCTTTTATCAGTGATTGTTGGTGTCATTCAGGAGCTGAGGCTGCCCATCGTCGGCTCGCAGATCGTGGGTTTGATACCTCTGAAAGCTCTGCTGGACGCTGCCGACTTCTACATAAAAAGAGACGGACTCTTCATAATCGAAGAGGAGCACAAAGTTCGCCTGGTGAGCCGACGGAGCGCTCGAGGTTACCGCCACAACGTTTCTATCTGGTAACTTGTGATCTTTGTGTCGTCAGGTGATCAGCAGGCTCGGCCTCGACTCGCTGGGTGCGTTCAAACCGGAGGAGCGAGTCATTGAGTGAGTGGTTTAGAAACCAATTAGATGCCTCGACAGCAGCCAATGTCACACTGTAAAACGTAACGGTTGTTACTCCGTGCCGTTGGTGGTTTGTTGACTGTGTCGTTGCTTACCTGTACAGGTACATGGTGACCGCGCAGGATGACAGGGGCCTGGTGTCTCTGTCTCTGCAGCAGTTTGTTCGTAGTGTCGGCGCACGAACAGCGGCTCCCGGCGGAGGATCTGCTTCTGCCGCCATGGCGGCTCTGGTACCAGCAAACATCTATTAGTGATGCTAAAACATGTACCACATTCTCGTCATGTCATGGTGATATTTGTGCGGCAGGGGGCGGCGCTGGCCGCCATGGTGGGCCAGATGACGTACGGCAAGCGGCAGTTTGAGGAGCTGGATGGCGTGATGAGGTGTCTGATTCCGGTGTTTCATCAGGCCATGAACGAGCTGCTGGACATGGTGGATGCCGACTCGTCCGCCTTCAACGGCTACATGGTGACAAAATCTAGTTCCATCAAGGATGCCAAGAAAAAGTGAAGTTGATTAAATTGTGATCTGCGTGGTCGACATCTGGTCTGACCACCGCTGCACATCTGGAAAACGTGTGTAACAATATTTGTTATTGTGTTGCAGGCAGCGATGAAACTCCCGAAGAGTTCCTCCGAAGAAACGAAAAGGTAAAAACATTCAACCAGCACGCGATCACGTTTTGATCAAAACTTTATTTAAATGTTTTCCCTAAGCAACAATGTGCCGAGAGGTAGCCGTGACGTCAGCTGAATGGCGTGGAGACATCATCATCAACATAAAAGCTCTAATACATAAAAATGCATCTGCAGGCGTGAAGCGGCGATGCAGGAGGCTCTGAAGCGAGCGGTGGCCGTTCCGCTGGCTTTGGCCGAGCGGGTCAGTGACCTCTGGCGGCCGCTCAAAGAAATGGTCATTCATGGAAACGCAGGCTGCAAGTCGGACGCTCAGGTGAGAAAAACAAACATCCTCTGAGACGTGTCGTCATTACGAAATTCTTCTTTAGGGAAATTCAAGCTCTGTGACGTTGTCGTGACGACGACAACCGCACTTGTAACTTTGCGTTCTCAAATCTGTCAGAAATCTCTAACACCAGCAGATTTGATCTTCTTCATTGCATCATTTCCAGGTGGCAGCGAAGGCTCTGGAGGCAGCTGTCTTTGGAGCATACTTCAACATCATCATCAACCTGAAAGACGTCACGGACGACGGCTTCAGGATGGTCGTAAGTGTCCAAGAAGTTCCGTCAGTTTGTATCCGTCGCGTCTCGCTTGCTAACTCGTCTTCTCCTGCAGACGCAAATCAGAGCAGCAGCCTTGCTGCAGGAGGCCAAGAGCGCCGCTGCCACCATCCTCGACGTTGCTGAGAAGAGAAACTGAAACTTCGCCCTGATGAAGACATTTTACAGTTTTCATTATCTCTAAAAGAAATAAACAAAAGGTCAACAACTGAGAGGAGGCGTTTCCTTGACACACCCACAAAACTATTTCAAAAGAATATCAACTCCACAGTTTATTAAACACATGAAATAAGAACATGAGTTGCTATTCGATACCTGGCTCAAGTGTCCTTGAGGAGGACACCAACCCCTATTAGAGAGAATGACAGAGAGAGAGAGACAGAGAGAGAGGGAGAGAGAGAGAGAGAGAGAGAGAGAGAGAGAGAGAGAGACAGAAAGAGAGAGAGACAGACAGACAGACAGAGAGAGAGACAGAGAGAGAGCGTGTTTATATTATAAAGCACTTCAGATAAAACTAAACAAAAGAAGAAAGTTCTTGAACTTCTCAGATCAGTTTTGTTGAGTTTCCGTGTCTGTTCACGTCGTTGAAAGTTAAAGGACAAACACAAAAGTTTATCAGCAGCCGTTTCCTGCTCACCGAGGCTGTAACAAACAACTTCCTGTTTAGATTCTGTAACTTTAAAAATAAATATACATTTTAATAAACTCTCACGACACCACTGAACGTTTATAGAATCTAACATCAGTTTGCGTTGGACGTAAACTCCAGCTGCTGACCCTGCGCTCGTTTCGTCAGCAAACATCGACAGATGACCGTTGATTGCCAACAACTCGCCACCTCGCCGAGCGCTCCTGGCCAGCGAGCTCAGTTCCGGCAGCCGATCTCCTCCTTGTAGCGGCTGGTTAGCGTGTCGGCTTTGCGGGTCAGTTTGGACAGAACATCGTCGAGTCCATTCAGGTGGAAGTGAAACTGTTTCTCCAGGTCGTCCTCGTCCACCTGCCCAACCGCTTCCCTCCGCCGCTCGTCAGTCTGCAGGACGCCACACTCGATGTTGTCTCGGATGGACTTGAGCAGCATGTACGATCCGTACATGTCGTGCGAAAAGAAGGCCGGTCCGTTCCCGGCTGGTCCATTGACAGCCGTCCGGACCGCCACCGGCAGTTCGTCTATCGGGACATCACGCAGCAGGCTGGGCACCAGAACCGTCTGGTCCATGTTGTTGACGGCGCGGATGAAGCGGCTCATGGCGCTGAAGAGCGAGTTCTTCTGGATGTAGGAGTCGGATAACTGCATCATGATGAGCTAAAGTTAGCACTCTAATGCTCTTCAAGTAAAGATGAAGACGATGAGGATGACGAGTTTCTCCTGCATCACACACCAGCCGGAGGCCAAAGAGGAAGGAGGCGGGCGAGCTTAGAGACGAAGAAGAAGAAACTCTATTCAGAACTTCGAAAAATAAGAAAGTTTCTTTAACGTTTCAGAACCGAAGAAAAGAAATGTGAACGAGAAATAAAACTAAAATAATTATAAAATAATAAAAGAGACCATAAGAAGCTTCAGAAGTTATTTAACAGATTTTCCTGTTGGCTAACAAAGCTAACTAGCATGATTTGCATGCTAACACGACTAGCAGGCAGCTAATAGCAGGAACTAACCTTTGTGATGCTAATTCAAACTAACAGCTTCATTAACGGACACGTTTACAGGCAATTCATGATTATTATTTAATTCTAATAAATCACCTGTACTGGAACACCGTGTCCAGTACAGCCAATCGTAAAAACTGAAACTGAAAAGTTTTAAATTCGGTGTTACAAGTGTGAATTTTACGAAACGAGATTAGAAATAGCTCGTCTTTACCGGCTGGTGTTAACCGACCGTTACCGATTCGGTTTCCACGTTTGATTTCACGTTAAGGTGTTCGTGTTCCTCGGTTCACCGGGAAGAAAACGGCCCCTTGAACATCAGTCTGTCACCTGAAGCGACAAACCGGCGCGGTGCAGGTTTCCGGTGACTCACCATGTGCCGGGTGTCGTTGCCGGGTGCTGCCGGGTCCTGCCGGTGTGTTGGCTAATGCTCTCCGCCGGTAAACCACCGGTAGAACCGAGCCGTCAGCAGGTCTCTTGCTCTCAGCAGCGGAAGGATGAACGCGGAAGAGCGAACCTCAAGACACAGCCAATCACAGCGAGTCAAACCAACCCGCACGACGTCACGAGTAATTCCACCCCAAAAAACACGTAGCTGTTCCACCAAAATAGGGCTGACGACGATGTAAACATTGAGATTTAATGAGGTTGAATTATTATTGACTTTATCTTCATTTCCTACTGTATCGACGTTTTTATTTATAATATTATTTGCTAATTCATTTTGAGGCGTTCAAGCACACACACAGTCTGACTCAACTCATTTTACTAAATTATACAGAAGTAAGTAAAACACAGTCAATTGTTTTTATTTCACAATAACCTGTATTTAATCAGTTTGATTGATTTGTTATGATATAATTGTGTTTGACTTTTTTCATTGTAGAGTTTTATAAAAGTTAAATCACAAACTGTGTCAGCAACATGAGTCAGGGGAAGCTTTTCATCACAATAAGGGAAATGTGGTGTTCGTTAATCCCGTGAAAGCTCTAAAATAGGAGACAAGCAACTTCCCTCTATTTGTGGTGGTTTATTTTACAAACATCAATGAATATCGCTCAGCTGAGGTTTCCTGAGGCTGGAGAGTTCAGACAAGAGTCTGAGTCCCAAGAACCCCGAGTATTGTTCAACATTACATTATATACCTTCATACATGGGTGTCATCTTCTCCTATTGGCCTAAACTAGGTGGGAACCTTCCAAGCTTAGTGCCCTCAGTCTCCTTGTTGGTGCAGGTGCTGTCCCCACCTCTTGGTACTATCCATCCTCAGGTCCATGAACAGTTCAAGATATCACCTCAGTTCATGTCTTTCTGTTCATGTTATCTGTCCTACTTCCTCAGTCTGCTCCTCTGGTTCTTCTTGGTGACCTCAAGGTCAAAAATTCAATCTTCTTAATCTGTGTCTCATCTTTACGACCCACATCTTGTGCTTGAATGTGGACGGAGCAACTTCTTCTATGAGTGTTACGCTTCGTATACATCCTCCCACTCCCTACACCTGGCTGACCTCTGACCTCACAGCCCCTCTACAACTTCCTTCTTTACTGTGGTTTGGGAAGGATGAGAATCACCGGATGAACCTCATGTGAGACCCTAAGTTCAACCATTAAACCTCTTGTGGAGGTCATCCTCTGCAATGCTGTTAGTTATACAATCACTAGAATGAAAGGAAGGTTTGTCCTCTGGTGGACCTAGTTGCTCTCCACAGGTCATCTTCCTCATCCTCTTCACAGGTACAGAGACGTCCTTATGAGTGAGCATGACACAGTAACATTATTATTGACTACACATGGTAGCATACTAAACCTAGCTAAGCAGATGTGTTAAACCCCAACAGAAACATATTGAACCTTATGTTGAATTAACATTGAATGAATCATATTACTGCATCTATAAACTTTGAGTATCTAACTAAAGAACTGATGATTCAAAGGAAACAAAAGTAACAAATCGTGGCCATGGAAACCTAAAATAAACAAACGAGTGATGTCAGCAGGTTTCATTCTCGTCTTCGTCCTGCAACAGAAAGAAAAGAGGTGAAGAGGTGATCAGGTGAGGAGGTGAACAGGTGAGGAGGTGAACAGGTAAACATTTGAATAGGTGAACAGGTGAGGAGAGGAAGGACATCGTTACCTATCAGACCATCTCGTACTGGTTGGCGGTGACGAAGCGAGACAGGCAGCAGGCCAACGACATCCCGATTAACTGCGACAGAGTTCTTCATTATTTCATGTGAAAACATAATTTAAACATGAAACTGTTCTCGATGTTCTGTGTTCTGTGCGTTCAGTCGCCGCCGTGACCTCAACAATAACAAACCAAGAAGAAGTCAGACGGTTGAGCACCTGAGAGAAGGCGATGCCAAAAGTAACGCCGGCGATGATTCCCATGTTGCTGTCGATGACAGACGTCACCAGCTCATAACAACCCTGCAGACACACGTTCATTCTGTCATTCAGTCTCATTTGTTCTTACAAACATGCGTCCTGAGGAGCTGCGCTTCAACGTCACGCCACAGATTCATATTTCAGAACATGCACACCTGTGTTTCCCACCTGTTTGTAGACTTTGCCTGCTGCCCGAGTCGCGTCCTTCAAGTCGGCCTCGCTACAGTCGGAGAAACTGATGCAGCAGCTCGCAGGAACGCCGGCGGCTGTGACGGAGCCGCTGCTCAACCAGCTGGTGAAGTTATAAACTCCACAGCAGTGAAGCTGCAGACACGATGTTAGTCAGGGAATATTTCAAACTATGATGATGTTACCAGGCAAACACGTCGGCAATCTCTGAGACGATAAAACACTCCAAGAAGACACAAGACACATAAACTACACACAAACTGAAAGTACAGATACTGACTCTGCGCTGGACATCGTCCACAGCCAGACTTGTATCGTCTCGCCCGTCATATCGCATCACTGCGTCGCTGTACGTGGTCAGAAAGGTCCCTTTAATCTGAACACACAACATGTCGTTGTTAGAACGGCGTCGCAGTTTCAAGCTTCTGACAAGATTCAGTTTGCTTTTTATGAGTTTTAACCTCGTGACGAAAGATGAACCCAGAGATTCCTGCAATGAGCTCAGCCAGGAAGACCAGAGACAGAAACACTGCGTACTGCAGAGGTCAGAGGTCAGAGGTCAGCGAGAGGTCAAACAAACAGGTCACAGTAGATGATGACATCCTAGAAGGTTAGTGTGGAATCTAATCTCCTGTAAAGATCTGATTAGTTCAAAATGAAACATGTCAGTTAGCAGGTGGATCTTTACACACAGTTGTCTCACCAGCTTCAACATCCAGGGGCGCCCCCTGCAGGTGGCGAAGCAACCGAACAGGCCGAACAGCACGATGGCGGCGCCGGTGCCGGTGAGGACAAACGGAGCGTTGGAGGGGCCGCAGGAGATCAACAACGTGTAAGGACCCAACATGAACTTCCACCATATCCCCACTGCGAGCAGGACCACACCTGTGACCTGTAAGGGGCGGGGCTTATTGATCATTGTCAATAATTATGGATTCATCATGCATTCGATCAATCCGTCGCTTTGTCTACCGACGGACAGACAGACAGGTAGAACCAGTTCAGAACCGGTTCAGAACCAGTTCAGAACCGGTTCAGAACCGGTTCAGAACCGGTTCAGAACCTGGGTTGTTGTGATGTTTGAGGACAAACGTGTATGTGGATGAGATTCAGCGTCACTCTGTGATGTTTGACAGCAAAGTGACGAACTGACGCAACGACGAGAAGAACCGAGTCCGAGAGGGTGTCACAACACGAAACCCTGTGAGTGCTCAGAGCGTACTCAGTGTACTCAGTGTGTACTCAGAGTACTCAGTGTGTACTCAGAGTACTCAGTGTGTTCTCAGTGTGTTCTCAGAGTGTACTCAGTGTGTTCTCAGAGTGTACTCAGTGTACTCAGAGTGTACTCAGAGTGTACTCAGAGTGTACTCAGTGTGTACTCAGTGTGTACTCAGAGTGTACTCAGAGTGTACTCAGTGTGTACTCAGTGTGTACTCAGTGTGTACTCAGTGTGTACTCAGTGTGTACTCAGTGTGTACTCAGTGTGTGATGAGGTGATAAATCTTTTCAAGTACAATCAACCAATGAATGAATGAATGAATCAGTCAATCAATCATAATAATCACACACATTTAACAGGCAAGTGAAGACCAACAACATTCATCTCTGTTCTTCAGACCAGCAGGACCAAACGTGTCGGATGGTTCTTCTCACCCAGAAGATGAAGGAGTAGAACAGCAGCAGCGTCTTCATGCAGAAGAGCAGCGGTTTGGTATGCAGCCGCCTGCGAGCCATCATCTGCCTCTTCCTCTCTGTCTCTCTCTCTCTCCGTCCGTCAGTCTGTCTTTACCTCGCTCGGCCTCCTCGATGCCCCAAATCACTTCAAACTTTAACGACAACAAACGTTTCAGAAGTAACAGATTACATTCAGTCACTTCCTGATTTCAGACCAGGGACAGTTGGCACGTTTCTAACAGACTCACATTCAATCGAAAACATTTGAATTAAGTTTTGATCAACTTCAATATATTTAATATATTTAATGTATTTAAAGAGACTCGATGTTAAAACACTGAAAACAACAAACTATTTAATTATTGAAGAACTCAAACTTTGAATTTCCATTTATCTCTTACGGTACCTGTCGACGTCCACGGCAACAGAGAAAGTAAAAAAGCGTTTGTCTTTGTTTATATTTTACTTTAGTGGAGTAGAAGTTGGAAGAACTCACCAGCCATCGTGTCCGGACGTCTGAAGTGACCTCGGCAGACTGCGGCCGGGCCGTCATGTGGTCGGCGCCTTCGCTCTTCACACTCTGACCACACAATTAACAGGAAGGTGAAGCTACTGTAACACGTCACTGTGAAGCTTCTGCACCGGCAGCCGCTGCCGGCCTGTACGGCTGCATGACGCCACTTCCTGTGATGATGTTTCCAGAGTGTCAGACAAACCGCATCGGCACGTCGCCCAAAACACTATTTTATAATTATTATTGTCTTCCTAAATCAAATCTGCAGCAACATTTAGTAATCAGACGGCCTCGTTCCATTTTGTTTTACCAGGAATCGTGTTTTTATTCTTAAAGAAGCGAAAGTCGTTTGTGTATCGCCGCGTCAAAACGGAAACAGACGGCGTGAAGAAATGGTAACGTGGTCGTAGCACGTAAACATGGCAGCAGGTGAAAACATGTTGGAATTCAACCAGGCGATTGGAAAGATTTTTATTTCATTTTACAGAAAACAGGTTGATTTAATTTAAAAACAACAAAACAGTGAAATCATAACAACATGAGTTTATAAAGACCAAGACACCAAGTCACCAAGTCACCAAGTCACCAAGTCACCAAGTCACCAAGACACCAAGTCAACAAGACACCAAGTCAACAAGTCAACAAGTCACCAAGTCAACAAGTCACCAAGACACCAAGACTGATGGTCGACTGTAACGTTGGATCCAGTTGGGTCCAGTTGGATCCAGTTTGGTCCAGTTGAGATTAACGATCAGCTCAAATATTACATTTTTTATGGTTTTGTTGTTCTGACTTGGACCAGTGGTGGAGTTTGGTGTGTCAGACCTGTACGGACCAGGACCTGAAGGACCCGGGTTCTGCAGGAGGACACTGCAGCACAAATACACTTTTATTACCAGTTCATGTTCAGCGTGATCAACTCAAGCTGCTCATCACAGATTTTTTTACCAGTTTGGTGAATTGGTCGCTGCAGGCGTTCCGGATCCTCTCTGCCGAGGCGGGGCTGTCCAGCCTGAACGGCCCGCTGATGTCCGACTCCGCTCGGGCGGCGGTAATGGCGTCTTTGATGGCAAAGAAAACAGAGGATGCAAGGAAGAGGGGAGGCTCGCCCACCGCCTGTAAAAGGAAACATTCAATGTTCAGCTGCTTTGAAATCAGTTTCCTCTGTTTCTAACCTTCTTCGTCTTCGTTACCTTGGAGGCGAAGATGGCCTTGGCGTTGGGCGCGTCACGGAGTAGCGACACAGTGAGCTCGGTGGGAATGTCTCCGAAGGCCGGGATCTTATAAGAACCGGGACCCCGAGTAAGGAGGACGCCCTGCGGGGAGTAATGTAGCTCCTCCAGAGTGAAGAGACCGAGACCCTGCATGAACCCGCCCTCGACCTGCGGACGCACAGGAAACAGGAAGTTCATACAACGTTTCCAGACGATCAATTGATGGTGTCACCGACTGATTGACTCGCCTGCCCGATGTCGATCGCTGGATTGAGGCTGTGACCAACGTCCATCACTATCGTGGTGTTCAGGTTCTGGAACAGAAACATGATCAAATACATACAAGTATCTGAGGTACTGCAATACTTCAGTGAAAGTACTAATACTCTCCACTTCCTCCCACTGTACGAAACTGACCAATGACCGTCCCGTGTACGGCGGCGCCGTGTTACTCTGCTGGTTGGACGTCACTTAGAAAACGTAATCGTCAGCATGAAAATGTGTAATAACTAAAAATACAAGGGGATCGAACTTCGGACCCTGTGGGACACCTTCAGGAACATCTGCAGTTTGATTCATACAAGAACAATTTTGAAACACTTTCCAGCTGATATTAGATTTTTGAACTCGTTCCAACCTTGTGAGCTCCGGTCAAACAGTCGATTTCCACCTCGGAACTGGCCACTCCGTAGCAGAAGTAGTTGAACACTCGGCCAGAGTTCGAGTCAAAGTCGTAACCCAGATTTGGAGTCCTGATGGGAAACAGCCAACAGTGAAACTCCGTCCTCGACTTTGTTCATGAAACACTTTGTGAACTCACTTGTAAAAGCCGTTTGCACTCAGGTTGACTCTGTCGAAATACGCCGCTCTCACCTGCAACCCGCAGACAAACGTACGAGACATCACTTCAGAATCACTTCATCAAAGTCGTTCGTCTTCCTGATGGGAAACAACATTGCCCTGCTCACCCAGTCCTCCCATGAGCCTTTGGGGTTCTTGGTCTTGTACAGTTCCAGGCGCTCTACAAGGATCTGGCAGGCATTTTGCACGGCGGCTCCGTTGAGGTCGGAGGAGGCGGAGGCGGCGGTGGGGCTGGTGTTGGGGACGGTGCTGGTACTGGTCTCGGAGATGTGGATCTTTGAACAAGGGACACCCAGAACTCGACTGGCCACCTGTGAAACACGGCGTCAGGTTCATCATCCGTTAATAACCTGCAGCTTCAGGGCCTCAGACGGCCACTAGAGGGCGACTTGTCAAGACAGTTTGATCAGATTTGGAACAAAGCTGAATAATAAACGACTTTTCAGCAAATTACAACTGAAATGAAAACGAATGTCCCAGTGACGTTGTCCTGAAAGATTCTGTTTAGAATCACAGTATTAATGTCGAGCCGAGCTGGTTTTGTCTCTTCAAATTCAGTTTCTGTACCTGGACCATCTTGGTGTGGAGTCCTTGTCCCATCTCCGTCCCGCCGTGGGTCAGCAGCACCGAACCGTCGGTGTAGATGTGGACCAGCGCGCCGGCCTGGAACAAATATTCAACGGTAAAGTTTAAGGCACGACGAAACAACGTGAATATTTCAGTGGAGTTTGAGCGTCGTCAGACCTGGTTGAGGAAGGCGGAGGTGAAGCTGATGCCGAACTTGGTGGGGACGATGGCGAGGCCTCGTTTGGTCCATCGGTTCTGTCTGGAAGCAGAAGACGAACTTCTTTGAACCTTCTTTTTGTTCGATTTTAACAGTGAAGCACTTCGAAGCAACAGACGAGTGATCAGTCGCAAAACATCTCGGACGAGCAGCGAAGTTTCACATCAAACTGGAAGAAAACTTGTGACACTGTAAAACATCAAAGTGTTCTAATCTGAAACCTCTCCGGATTATTCTTATCGCCTCTCTGAGCTGAAGACGGCGATGCTGTTTTTATTGATTTGTAATATTTTCTTTCTCCTGAAAAAAAAGACAAACCCGAAATGTCCGTCAGAATGTTTCGGAAACCCGAACGGACCACTTGTACCTGCTGGCGCCGGCATGTCACAACCTCGATCAGCCAGGTTTGATCTGCCAGAGACACAAACTGCAGTGTACCTGTTGTAGAGTTCCACTGCGGCTCGGCGTCGCTGGTACCCGGAGCGGGACAGGCACTCGTCCCAGCAGCGGTCCAGTGTGAACTGGTCCAGGACCTGGTTGTAGGGCGTCAAATCACCTTCTGTGTACAGGTTAATTCTTCGCACCTGCAGGGGGATGGACATACTGACGGACGCTGTCCAAACAGCTTATCGTTGTTATTCCAACTTGACCACAAACCTCGTGGGCGGGTCGGTTCAGGGTCTGGGCCACGTCCGTGATCCAGCTCTCAGCGACCATCATGCCCTGCGGCCCTCCAAAGCCCCTGAAGGCGGTGTTGGACGGCAGGTTGGTTCGGCACATGAAGCCGCGACCGAGCACGTTTGCCACGCTGTAGGAGTTCTCCATGTGGAACAGAGCGCGCTCCATGATCTGGAGAACACAAGCAGGACATCAGAACATCATCACGGAGCAGAAGGTTGAAGAACTGTTCAGTTGGATACTCACAGACAGAGAGAGGTCCATCGAATTCCCCACATTACTGTAGTACGTCACCTCCAGAGCCACAACCCTCCCACTGCTGAGGAAACCCACCTGGAGGAGGAAGAGGAGGAGGAGGAGGAAGAGGAGGAAGTGTTTCATTCTGTTGGTTATTTGAGTCTGATGTCGTACCTGTCCTGTCCAGCAGGCGGCGCCCTCCTACCTTGTATTTTCCGTAGAACGGGTGTCGTCCTCCGGTGATCAACATGTCTTCGTCTCGGTCCAACATGCACCTGACGGGCCGCCGCAGCCTGACGCACAAACAGGAGGCAGACGTGAGGTCGGGGGTTTTATCATTGTTAGAAGAAGTGATTGACAGACGCACTTGTTTGCTGCCACGGCGACCACAGTGGACAGGATGGTGGTCCGACTCTCCTTCCCCCCGAAACCTCCGCCCATCCGCCTCACCCGGACCACCACCCTGTTAGCAGGGACGCCCAGCGCCTTCGCCACCAGCGACTGCAGACAACCACACCGCCATCATTCAATGAGGCTCATTGATCTTTGTTTGTTTTTATTGTAAATATGAAAACTATCCAGCAGCCCAGCTGTAATGTTTGTGATACAGTTTGTGTACTTGTGTGTACTGTGTAGTACACATCGTGTAGTATTAGTACACGTGTGCACAGCTTCCCTCACCTGTGTCTTGGTGGCAGCCTGAGTAGAAACAAACAGCTCCATCTCACCGTCTTCTCCGCTCGGAACCGCCAGGGTGACATTGGTCTCCAGGTAGAAATGTTCCTGACCGCCGATGTGCATCTCACCTGTCAGACAATCAATGGAGGATCAATACCTGATCACCTGGAGCCAGGAAGAAGACCACCACACAGTCCTACCTTCCAGGATGTGGTCCGCCTGCTTGAACCCCGCCTCCAGGTCTCCCTTCTGGATGGTCCTGATTGGCTGATAGAAGGACTCGGTGGCGATGGCTTCCTGTCAATCAAACCCAAACGTCCTTCAGCTACTTTGGAAACGAGCTACATGCTAGTGTGAGCTTTGCTTACATAAATAACATCTATAATTAGCCTGCTAACTTTTATATTATCTAAATTAACATTGACGGAGGTGAAGGTGAGTCTGGTCTCACCTGTATGGTGACGACAGGCTGCAGCTCCTCATACTCGATCCTCACGGCCTTGGCGGCTCTCTGAGCGTGAAGCTGAGTGTCGGCGACCACGGCGCCGATGATGTGACCCACACATGTGACCTGCGGCGAGAGAGAACATGTGATGGACCTGCCTGTGATCCGAGCTACCTGACCGGTTCCAGAAACAGAAACACACCTGGCGGTCGGCGAGGACGGTCTCGTCGTACCTGACCGGCCCGGTGGCGTTGCTGCCGGGGACGTCGTCGGCAAACACGCAGCAAACGACACCGGGGAAGGACTCTGCAGCTGACGAGTCGATGGAGCTGCAACACACACACACTGCAGTGAGTGAGTGTGTGCAGGCGTGTGTGTGTGTGTGTGTGTGTGTGTGTGTGTGTGTGTGTGTGTGTTCAGTCTTACAGGATGCGAGCGTGCGCCTTGCTGCTCGTAACCAGCGCCAGGTAGAGCTCGTTCTCGTACAGCGGGATGTCGTCGCAGTACACCGCCTCGCCTGTCGCCTGCTTCAGAGCGGAGAGGTGCATCACAGGGCGGCCCACCGTGTCGTCATGGCTCCGCCCCTCTGGCACCGCCTGCAGGAGACGTATCTTTTATCACCTGATAAACTTTTCCCTCTTTTGCTTTGAACTCTGACCGTGATTCGTTGTCACCTGGTAGATCTGAGCGCTGCACGGAGGCTCGGGGAGGTAAATCTCTGTCGCGCTCAGACAGTCGGACCGGAGCTGCTCCACGTTCACACTCTGACAGACGACAAATGAACATCGTCAAACTGTTCTGGTTGCTAGGATACACACATTGGCTGCTGAGAGACTGGTTACGCTGCTACTCTCAACATCTGAAGTAAATGACATCACAGAGAATTCAGTGACCCGTCAGCTGACCTGCCCTCTGAGCTTCACCAGCACCGTCAGGTAGAACTTGTAGAAGAGGCTGAGGGTCAAAGTTCGCCGGTAAGTCACCATGCCGCCCGGCGCAGAGGGGTCGAGGGCCATCTCTTCAGCCAATGAGGAGCAAACCTCTTGCAGAAGCTCCTCCCCCCAGCATCTAGACGAGATCAGGAAGCGTTACATGCTCTCTTCCTGTCCTTCCTCCATTAATCTCCACTCGCTGTGTCTGTTACCTTCCCAGCACTTTGTCGGCCGTCTTCTTCGCTAACACCGTGGTCGCCGCCATGCCGCCGTAGCTCAGCCTCAAGTCCTCCACAACACTTGTCCGAGGGGCGAAGGTGACACTCATCGCAGCAGTGACGATGCTGATGTCGTCCTCCCGGCGAGGTGACTGCTTGAAGGCGGAGACGAACTGATTCTGAAGAGAAACAACATCTTGAAATCTAGTGGACTGCTCAGTGACAGACAGACAGCGGTTGCTGGGGCGATGTGTCTACCTTCTTGCTGTACGGGATCTCGATGGTCAGCAGGATCTCCTGCGGTCGCAGAGTCGTCTTCCTGTAACCAGTAAAGAAACCGTCGTCCATCTGAACCACACGACGACCGTCTGACAGGAGACACACCGACGAGACATGTCAACACAAAACCAGATTACAAGTCAGATTATACCTGTGCGTGCGTGCGTGCGTGCGTGCGTGCGTGCGTGCGTGCGTGCGTGCGTGCGTGCGTGTTAGCACTACCTTTGTCTGCCAGTGTGAGTTTGCAGCCGGCGGCCATAAAAACAGGGTTGAGGTCTGATATCGGGCTAGCAGTCATGATGTTTCCACCAACAGCCTGGAACACACAACAACAGGTTCTCCCAGGTTCCCTGAACTCCCCAAATCCCCCCAACATGTGACATCACCGATGACACAAGGCACTAATGACATTTTGCTGCCAACCAGGCGATAAACTGATAAACTCACCGCAACGTTGCGTATCTGTTGTCCGGCAAACCAGCGCAGCTGTTCCAGGACAGCGAGGAAGACTTCAGACTGGTGAGGAGGAAGAGTTGACACCGCCTGCCTCAGCACCGCCCCCATGTGGGTGAGAGTGCACGCTGCACCGAACAGGATACCTGCAGGCACAAACTCACCTGTCATTTGCTTTTGTCTGGTCGAGACGCTTCCTCTGCCCGTCAGCGTGCTAAGAAATGCTAACATTAGCAGTCGCCCCCCCGGGCGTGTCAGGGATAAACTCACCGTCGTCAGTGTGAGACACGGCGTTGAGTTCAGGGATGAAAGCTGGAGCCAGGATGACGGGATATGACATGTTCTTAAACTTGACTTCAATACCTACACACACACACACACACACACACACACACACACACACACACACACACACACACACACACACACACACACACACACACACACACACACACACACACACACACACACACACACACACACACACACACACACACTCAGTGAATGGATGAATTCCAATGCGAGCGTGTGTGTGTGTGTGTGTGTGTGTGTGTGTGTGTGTGTGTGTGTGTGTGTGTGTACACACATACCTACTTCCGTGTTTCCCGCCACCACTTTGGCGTCGGGGTGTTTCCATTTCAGATGCAGAAACTCGTCCAGGCTGTCGGGCTGCAGCCACACCACCCTGTCGCCATGGAAACGCAGTGAGCGTGACCTCTGACCTTTGCTGAGAGACTACAGGGGACGAAGGTGTAAAAAAGAGGAGCAGGTGTTTCAGTGTGTGTGCTGCTGTGTGTTTGTGTCTCACCGCCAGCTCGGGGGGGAAGATGACCTCCTGCGTCGGGTCAAATGGCGCAAAGTCGTCTGCGTTAAATAACGGCGACGCCTCCTGGAAACAGTTAACTGTCACCAACCTGTCAGACGCTGTTTCATTGTTACAACACAACACGACTTACGACCACGTTCAACTCAGCTGCGCTCCCGTTGGTCATACAGCAGCCGTTGTCCCGCCCCCGGCCTCCGCAGCAGCCGCCCTCCTGGACATGCGACAGGATGAGGAAGACGACGTGCAGATTAGAAGCTGCGATCACTGCATGTGTGCTGCAGGTTGACTCACGTGTTTGTGTCTCACCACAGTGAAGCTCTTGTAGCCCTCCAGTATCGGACGATATCCGGTGCAGCGACACAGATTCCCTGAAACGACATCGTCACGAGTCGATTAGAAACACGACGTGTGTTCAGGGCGGAAGAAGGAGGCCGACAAGAACAAGAACAATCCAACCAGCTGAACATTTTCAAAACAATCAGAGTCTCCACCTTGGAAGGCCTCCTCCACGTCGGACATGTTGGGGGCGGGGTTGTTCCTCAGAAGCGCGTACATGGACATCACGATACCCGGCGTGCAGAAGCCGCACTGAGAGCCGTGAGCCTTCGCTATTCGCTCCTGAACACAACACACACAGAAAACAAAGGAACTTGAGGCTGCAGCTTTATTCTAAGATACTGCAGGTGTTTCCTTCCAGCAGCAGTCCGACTCTCTGACCAACACGTCTGCCAGGAAACACACAAGGACTCCGGACTGCAGCTTGGACTTGTCTCGTCTCGTGTCTCTTGTCTCTTGTCTTGTCTTAAAGATAGCGTGTTAGTTTGTCGTGACATCATAAAATCAAACAGCTTTATTGATTCTTTCCGACAAGAATTAAATCAAAGTTCTGTGAAAAAAAAAAAGGTTGAACATAAAATCTTTATATTTAAGTCATAATGTGTTTCACCTGTACAGGATGGAGCTTCCCCGCCACGCTACCGATGCCTTCCACAGTCGTCACGGCAACCAGGTGTAGGGAGCAGAGAGGGGCGAGGCAGGCGTTCACAGAGAGATGACTGGACACAGTTAAAGATTATAACTTCTTCAGTCAGACAGACAGACAGACAGACAGACAGACAGACAGACAGACAGACACTTGATTTGAGGATACAGCAGCTGCTGAGTGTGTGTCTGGTATCTGGACAACATGACTGTACAGGCTCCACAGCCGCCTTCTGCACAACCCAGCTTGGTTCCTGTTAGACCCACTGAACACAGACAGACACGGACACGGACACGGACACGGACACGGACACACGAGACATGGAGACCGAATAACAATGATATTACTCATGACTTGTTTTATTTGCTTTTATCACATACACATGCTCGTATACAGAAAGACTCAGTGTCTCAATAAAAGACCACCGGATGACCCGACACCACGTCCACAGGACAGGAGGTTCTCCCCACCCCAACCCGACACCACGTCCACAGGACAGGAGGTTCTCCCCACCCCAACCCGACACCACGTCCACAGGACAGGAGGTTCTCCCCACCCCAACCTGACACCACGTCCACAGGACAGGAGGTTCTCCCCACCCCAACCTGACACCACGTCCACCTTACATACTATAACACTGGACCTCAGGTGACCTCGTACTGTAACTGCTCCCTCTTGCAAGTATAAAAGATCCATTTGAGACCAAAACTTTGCCCGAAAATGTTTCTAACAGTGACTGTTATCAATCGGAGCCAGGGTTTGCCAGGTGGCATCGTCCCGTCTGACTGGCGCTTCGGGCTGCTCTCGTTGCAGCTGATTGCATGAACATGGATGATGGAGGTGCAAAATATGTATATAGATCTAAGTGCAATAATTTATCCTACAGGTGTAAATATAAGTGCAATAAGTGTGCAGTGTTTTACTTTTTTATACTTTTTTTATATTTATATTTCTTATTTAAATGAAAATGCCATTGCAGAACAGTTGCACACATTTC
>CAAKHC010005076.1:0-11718 GCA_901007825.1 Macroramphosus scolopax | reverse complement strand
GTGTGTGTGTGTGTTCCCGTGTCATGTAGATATTGTAGCCGTCCGTGAGACTAAAACTTCTCTTTACAAATACAGTCAAACAGCATGAAGGGCGCTAAGTGATGTACGTTGTTGCTACTGCATGTAGATTTGCTCTGATCCGATATTGTGCCAAGGACGAAGTAACAACATGGGATTACTGAGCAGCGACAACAAGCTGCAGCATGTTTCTGATCTGCTAACGTCCATCATCTCTGTATTAGTTGTGTTTCTTGAGGTTTTGACAGCCTGAATGATCTGCGAGCGCGATACCGATGCCTCTGATGGCAGCAGGGGTCGGAGGGCTGCAGGGACGGGCTGGTCTAAAGTGCCTTGGCCGAATATGCAACACACCTGTTATTTTGTTTGCAGCTTTTAAACGTATGCTTGTGTTTAGAGGGATCATGCATCACAAGCTAAGACTGTTTTTTCCCCCGTACCTGCAGAAAAATTCTGGTTAGCTATGAACTGTTTTTCATATCCAATACTGCCACTTTTACACTGACGCAGAGAACAACTGTCTTAGAGAGTAGGGGAGTTCCCTAAACCAGGAGGACTGGACCTTTAAAATCAGTGCACAAAACAATGAGTAAGAGTACAAAGGCTACTATATCTTCAGGTTTAGAGTCTTATTTATATTAGCATTGTATTAAAAAAGTGAATACAATTAACTGTATATTCAATCATGTTTTACATGTAAATATTAGAGTCACTTTATTGTATTGCCGTCATGAGGGAGAAGATAGATTGTGTTTCCAGTGCTCGTCTTCAGTTATTCTCAGACACACTCCATCTGAAGTGGAGATTATTAAACAGGCACAATGAAATCAAACATCTCCACCTGGATCAATTCTTTACTGTGGGTGCAGGGGGGTGTGTGAGGTTTAAAGGCTTGAAGGTTTAATGTGTGCTGTGTTTTCAACTCAGTCCCGACTTCACAAAACGCGTCAAACTCCAGCCAGCTCGCTCGCTCACTCACTGTGGAGCTGCTCCGGCCCCGTTCCAATAAACCTTTTGCTCGTCTGTCTACCTGCTGAATTCCAACTTACTATGTGAATGAAGTCGACCGGTGTTGCGGTGTACAGGTCCCAGTGCAGCTTGTCCAGGATGATCCTCTCCATGCGAAGAATCTCTGCCGTCGAAAAGTTGCAGCCGCTCTGCACCACCAGGTCTCTGACGGAGCCGATGACCTGTTCAAACACCGACGAAAGGGAGGCAAATAAACGTCTTGTTTGGAAGAGCATGGAAGTGGGAGATTCTTTTTTTTGTCTGACATTAAGGGGACGTCGTACCTCATCTTCCTCATTGATTTTGGCAGCCAGCACCAGCGAAGTAAAAGTGATACACTTCAGGTATTTTGGTTGAGCCTTAAAAAACAAAAACAGGAAAGATATAGTAGGCAGAAAACAAGAATTAACATTCCATCTCTCAATAATAATCAATTTGGGTGCCTTTGATGGGGTGTAACAGGACAAGGTTTATACTGTCATTAAAAAGATCATAAAGTCCTGGACAAGGTTCCCCACCTACTGGCTCTTCTGTGAACAGATTTAATCACTTCTATTGATTCATTTGGTCAGATTAACATGTAACATACAGGATCCATACACACATTTATTCTAAAAGAGCACATGTGATAAATGTTGATATCTGATGTCGCGGCCGTCTACCTTGACAGAGGACAGCAGTCTGTTGAGGACACACACTCCCAGTGCAAAGGTCTCTGGACAGAAGTGGAAGAGCCGGTTCATCTCACCGAGCCAGAGAATCATTTCTTGGTGTTGGGATGAAGAGATGTCAGCACCCTGAGGGGGGCAACCGCTGGTTAATAAACGATCACCTGCATGAAGAGCTACAAGGCAAAGTTCTCAGAGCGGGATAGTGAAGCGAATGCAGAAGGGCCTTAGACAGTCACTGACAGGTTTATTGTATCATCACTAGTTTCAATACGTGTCGTTACCACGGCGACCTGTCAGTCAGGATAGAGAAGTTGCAATATCACATCAATTCTGTCAACTAATATCCAAATGAAGTAAATGCCAAAAGTATTCCTCATGTCCTTCACATTTCTCACCTGGATACATCCACTCTTGAAGACAGGCACCTTCCAGAGGCGAGCCTCCCTGACCAGAGCGGCCTCCAGCAGGCCCAGCAGCCGATGGCTCTCCGCGGTACCTGGGTTCTTCATCGCCACCACGACTCAGGCAGGGCTCCACCCAGGGCACACACACCTGATGGAGGTGGAGGAGAGGAATGATGAACTGGGCCTTCCAAAACAATGAATTCATAATCTATGCAGCTATCAGCAGGATGTAATGGTGACACTTTCATTCACTCAGGGCAAATAAGGGTTTGACTCCCTTTCAAAGAGTTCAGACAAAAAAAAAAGAAAACTTTAGAAAAGTTCAGGACTCCATAAGTATCTTGCCTGTTGCCCAAAACAGAATTTCAAAGTTTCCTAAAGCGGTTTTTAAGTCCCGCATTGAGTCAGTATCGAGTTTCCAGTTGGTTGAATCTGGTAAACAGTTGCTCAGAGCTGCAGCTCTGCAGAAAGTATGCAGCAGGAAGCACCGCAGACATTTCACTTCTCTCAAAAACATCGCCATTTTCACTCAGTGCTGGCAGCCACCCTCGGCTTTACAAAACCGAATAGACTTAAATTCGTAAATGCAAAGTAGAAATAATCGGAATTTCATTGTGTTGATGCTGAAAAAAAAACCCCAGCAGACATAATACAGGCGGGATAATCGCCTGCAGCTGTTGCAGCCTCTTGCACACTCGCTGCAGCGGATAAACAACACATCCTCTTGTTTTCAATCTCTAAAAACACTCTCACCTCTTCGATTTCCAAACCAGAATATCTCCTCGACGGCAGGTGCATTTATACGTTTCTTTAATTAGTCCACAACGACCAAACAGCTAAAAAAAAAAAACGGTTCGGATGCTGCGAGTGGGAACGATCCGAGAGGAAATAACGTTTTCACAAAGATTAAACGGAGGGCAGCAACATCATATGGGAGAGGAGCAAATAAAAACAAAGCGCTGAACACTGAGGCGGAAAAATAAGCGCAAACAAGAGAAAAGGCAGGAAGCGAGAAATCACGGCCGACTGACGGAGGCTGTTTTGAAAGCAGCAGACTCCGCCCCCCGTGACGTCACCCCGCCCAGCAGAAATGTGTTAGTGGGTCAGACATACGGGATCCAGCGCACAAAATGGTCGAGATCACACTGGAAATGGAAGACTTTTACTGACTGTGCCTCAATAACATGTTTGTTCAAGTGCAGGAGAATTAAAAAAAAAGAAAAGAAAAAAAAGGATGTTGTCTCGACAATCAGCTGCTGCGTGCTCAGTGTGTCTCCTGTCCCAACGCAGCCGGACCAGTGGTAAAGATATCAGGTTTTATATTGTACTTATTTCAAGTGCTTCACACAAAACACAAAAAGCCTGAGGCTGGAGGAAAGACAGGAGAATACAAATTAGAGAGAAGTGTAAAATAGGATGTAATTATCCCTCATTTAATTTCATAACAAGGCGTGGTGGTGAACTAACACTTGATGGAGGAGAGCTGGAGCAGACCTCTAATTTTTCCATGGCCCTTTAGCTCCCCAAGTGCACCTCTCGATGTTAATGCCACCCAAACAGAGATTGTCAAGAGAGCCTATTGCCATGTGGAAGGTCAGTTTACACTGACCTCTCCAGATTGTATGAATTTATAAATCTAGGGGATGGCCTAGTTGTCATGGAGTTAATCCAGAACAATGTCAGATCTATCATCGGGACTTACGAGCATTAGAGTTGGATATTTTACTGCCATCAGCTAGTTCACTCGTTGATTCTGCTGAGATATGACTGATTGATAAGTGTTGATTCTGGGACGTTAAACTCTGCCAGAGATATTTCAGTGTTTATAGTTTTTTAGTCCACAACGCAGGTCGGCAGAGGAAGTACTAAATGGCCTCATGCTACTTGAAGCTGACGTGGGCAACTTGTTGTGCAGATTGCATCAGCAAGATGGTTTCATGTTTTAACTTGCTTGTTGAAAACCAAACAACCAACTCAGTTTCCTGGCTGACTTCACCTCAACCACCTAAAGCACGTCAGCTGTTGGCACAAGTGTTTGCTCTCCACTCTCAGCTCCTCACACAGCTGACTGATAATAAAAAAAAAAAACAAGTTGACCCCAGCACAGATCAAGTCTGGAATGTCGATAAGACAAGACGGTGTCGGCGAGCAGCGTATCTGCATGTGGACGGAGTGTAACCAACCAATGGGAGTGCTGTTGTTGTGTTCTGTATCAAGTCAGATTGGGTTTGACGTACACATCATGTTTGTTCTGCGTCCTCGAGATGAGAACGGGGAGTTTGTGAGGTCAAAAGGGGACTCACACACATATCTCTGTCCTTGTCTTTATCGCCTGACTTTCTTTCTCCCCTCGTTCAGCTCCGTTTTCCCTGCAACTGTATCATGCAGAATGTCACGCTTCTTCTGACACTTCATGTGTTTGCACAGTGTGTGTGTGTGTGTGTGTGTTTGCATTCCATTACTCTCAGGCCACCGGTGGGTGGGAATATGACTGGGCAACTGTTTGTGTTCATGGCTTTGAGAGCAAAGCTGCTCCCTGTGAGAACACAGCAGCAACACAGGTCTGTGTGTCACTCAGTTTAGGGTGTTTCTGCAGCATGACTACACGTAGAGGCCACACTGGAGGAAACAACAAATACATCTGTGTCAATACTGAGTGCTGGGAGGGAAAGAATGGAAAAATACCATCAATAATACCTGTTAATTAAAGGACCAGTCTGGAGTTATTATGTATATTTTCCCAAAAGGCTTCTAAAACAGATGAGGACTGTTTCTTGGCAAACATTTGTCAAATAGAAAGAAAAAGTTTCATTGGAGGTTATTTTTAGCCCCCCAAAAAAACTTTCCAATGCTCATTCTTATGCTGATGAAAGAACTTGTCAGTCAGAGAAACATTGAGGCTCATTGAACTGGTTTCTAGAAAATCACCTGATCATCCTTCAACATGTGACTTCTGTCTTACAGCCATTCATGATGATACGTCAATTTAACCTTTATATAACACCATGAATTATAGGTCCCATCACACTATATGATCCATGTGTGATAAACCAAATGTGATTTATTACATTATATTTTCGTATATACTGACCACGATAAAAAAATCCGACAATGTGCAGACGCAGCCGAGACGAAGGGTTATCAGAGAGCGACCTCGCTGTCAGGAGAGGAGAGACGCTGCTTCCTGTCTGACAGCCGGAGACGCAGCTACACTTTCTCACCTCACGTCCAAAATGCCAAACTTTATCCCAAATATCTTCAGACACAGACATACAGACGCTCCGCTGTCTACTGGGAGGAAGAAAGAAGAGGGAGGAAAAAACAGAAGACAAATAACGACCTTGTTGTTGTTGTTGGTTTATATAATCACAATTATAATTGTAGTTTTATTGAGCTTTCGATGATTATTTCTTGCTTATACACACTCAAGTGTATTATTTACCGTCTATTTTATTGATTGATGCTTTGTCCATATTAGTATTGTGACATTTGTGCCAATGAACTGGATTGATTTGTTTCAGAGACTTGTAGTATCCATGGCAACGCTCACTGGAGCTTCATTAATCTGTCATCCGTGTGTGTAAACAGCACACACGTTACTATTAAACTGCTCAATATGCCACTTCAGATTCATTAAACTGAACCGTGACATCACATATATTAATTATGATATAATTAATATATTTATTAGTCATTAAAAATGAATTCAGTTGAATCCATGAACGAGATGGTTCACGTGTAGAATAACGACCATTCAGACATAAGAGGCCCAACAAGTGTTTCCTTTAAGCACTTAACGTCTTATTGTATGAAATGCAAATGAAATCCCAGCAGAAGCTCCGTGTGTGCAGTCTGACAGAGGAAACGGAATCAACCCAAAGGAATACGTATAATAATCATATACAGCGATGGACGGACTGCTTCCACAAGAGAGGAGAACACTTACATACCCTCAGGGACACACCGGCTTCCACGTCTTGGATCCTTTGGTATGAAAAAGAAAAGGAGACTTTACATGTCCCAGTGACGGTTCGAGCAAACTCTGCTCTGATCACTTTAACAAGAGTTTACAACGTGTCTGCGGATCCCACCGCTTCTCCGCTCCACCAGCCAAAGAATGCTCAGCACCGCGCCGTGGATCAACCCCTGAACCAACTTTGTCCTGTCAGGAAAGCTTTGTGCACTTGCCTGAGCACATTATGCTCCAAAAGTCACAACTGCTCTCTGACTTTGATCACTGCCTGTTGGGCCAAACCGAGATGGTTTCTGCTTTCCTTTTTATCTTTTGAGGCCCCTCTCGAGCGTTGTCGCCTCTGCACAGGCTGAGCTGAACGTGCAGACATGAAGGCCTGCAGTCCACTGAGGGCTGCTCAGATTGTCAGGAATTCACTGTTTGAACATAATGTACAGAACATGCAGCACCATGGTGGAGATCCCTTTAGATAACTATAACTAAGAAGACTTTAATAACATGTTCTTATACACATGATCTACTGACACAATCTACATGTAGTTTTGCTCTACAGGCACACAGGAAGTTAATTTGCAATTCCCTCCTGCTTCATACTGTAATTGTCTTGCTAATGGACATGAACAGGAGCTTGAGCATGTTCTCAGGCCCTTAAATAGTTTCTGCACATCCTTTGCATCCTGCACGTAAGACGCCTGCACACCGCTAAACAAAGAAGAATATACATAGACTAGATCTGAGTGAAGGGAACATGGCTACTGGGCTGCCGTCTCCCCATATGGACCCTACATGGAGCTCAACAGGGGCTTAACCACTATGTTATCTTCAGCTTGAGTCACCCCTTTACTTCCCACTACCCTCAAACTGGGCATCATATTTGAAATATTTAACATTCCCTTGCCAGCTGTTATCGTCTGCAGTCCAACCTAAACCTGATTAGCAGATGGTTCCCAGTGAACAGACCTCCCTGTGAGGTCAGCTTTCAACTATCGACCCCTCGTAGTGCAGATACAGGAAAAGCACCTGGACCTTGGCCATCACGGCTGCAGGATTCAGTCAGACAGACGCAGGCTTCTCCAGCTGACATTATCAAGTCCAACAACTACCACTAGAGGGAGACAGAGGCCAGGTCATAGCTGTATATCACAGGTGTTGACCATTTAACAGCATTTTCTTCATCGTCCCTCTGATATAAAGATGAAATGATGAACTGCACCCCCCCTCATTTAAAAAAAAAGAAAAAAGATACAGGGGTTATGAGCTTCTGAAGCACCCGCCTCTGATCAGATTTCACTCCTCCTGCCTTGAAAAGCATCAGTGGAGAATCTCCTGAGGGAGAGACTTCACATCTTTGCAGTCAGAGAAGAAACGAAAAAGTGGGATCAGTGAGAACAGACCGTAGCTTGACCATTATCCGTAAGTGGGGTCTGGATAATACAAAACATGGGTTTTCCTTTCTGCCTGCCCTCGTGTCATTACTGAAAGTTGTAGAGCACAAAGCGGGAAAATATTATGATATTGAGCCGGCTCAATCAATTTCATGGTCTGTTTAATGGAAAGGTGTCAGGTTGTGCTGTTTCTTTGCACAGGCAGTGTGCGATGGAGCGTAAAGGATGGAGATAGAAGAGTGCAGGATTGCATCACCGGTGCACACGTCTTATTAAATCCTCTGCAAGAGAGACTTCAAATACATTTCAAGGAGATCACAAAAAACAGACAGTTTATTTCAAGAAAAGTAAACCATTATACTCACACCTGCAAGCAATTTGATGCAAGATAATGAGGAATGGTCCAGAAATTGTTTCAATACTACATTTTTTGAGAGAAAATGTAGAAACTTTATGAATCCACTGTCACAGTTGGAGGCGCATTAAGCTGCATGCTGTACTGATTTGAATCGATAGGGGGCAGTGTGGTCGCACAGGAGCTGTGCTGCTTTCAATATCTGAACAAAAGCTCTCTTGAGCTTTTGAAAAGAGGAAAAATATTATATAATAAAATCATCTTGGAAGCAGAGCAGAAGTCGCCCAGGAATTTATGGAAACTCAATATCTTTCATTGTTGAGTTAGTTTTCTATCTCTGATTCTTGTGTCGCCTCCTGCCTTTCAAGCTCATATTAGAACTATCTACTGTGGGGAAGAAAAAAAAAAACCTTTTCCATTCCAGTATGGATATTGACTTTAGCTTGTGCTTACTGTCTCTCTCTCTCTTGGCATTTGATTCTGCAACTGGATTTTTTTTACATTCAGATTTTGGTCGTAAACTTGTTCAAATAGTCTCAGAGTGCCTCAAACAAAATTGACCCTTATATTTAAATTCAAGAGCAAAGAGATTATTTCAGATCTATTTCAGTATTCCGGTGTGAATTGAACAAATATGTGTTCCCAGTGTTCCTCCTGACAGGCGGAGCCCCCCTGCCTGTCTCATACCAGTGCTGATCTACAACAAGCACATTGACCTTAAAGTCCCTTCTCTGTTTTACAGCAACCTGAGGTGAAGAATTAAATTTAAGCTTAATCAGTATTGAGCGTGGGCTCACTCAGGGCATTAAACAAATCAAAATTTATTGTAGATTGCTTAGCTGAAAGCACCCACTGTATTATAATCATTACTGCGCAGCTAATTGTCCACCATTGTACACATCATTATGATAGAAATACCTGCCAGGGCATTCTTTACTGTTTGAGATCAGGGAGGAAGTTCTGCTCTTGGTGGGACTTATTAACAGATTTGTAATCAACACAGAACAATGGTGTGTTCAAAACGAACCACGACGACACAAAGCTGAGTCGAGGAGCCCTGAAACCAACCAGCCCTGTGATGCACCCTCCATTAATGAAAACGAGCCGCACGTTCGTGCTTTAAAAAAAAAAAAATCAAAGAAGCTTCTGATTTAATTTTCCCAAGGTGAAGGAGGAGTCGCAGCTGCTGATTTTCTCCTGATGCACCACTACCCTCCTTCGACTGTTTCTCATCTGCATGCCATCTTACACAAGAAGGGTCGACTGCGCTGCACATGCACCCTTCATTCAGCCAGGAATTTAACCTGGAAAACCAGGTCACTGATTGTTTTATTTCAAGGATTCAGATTAAAGAAGACAAACACTCTCTAATCACAGCGTGAGCCCCTGTCTCTAACCTCTGGTTTAGACGGTTGAGATTCATGTCTGTCCGCGGCTACACTTTCAAACTATCCATTTATTGCTTTGTAAAGTGCTCCCACCCCCAGAGGAAGTCATCCTCAAAAGATTTCACTATAAGTGGGTGTCAAGAAAGGAACACTCGAGTGTCAAACTGCACAATGCACAAATATCCTGCCATTTGTATATAAAGCACCGGCTGAACAAAGTCTTGCTGCTACGGTTTGATAACCATGACAACCCGTCGGTGATGTCACTCCTTCTTGGGAAAAATATTACTTTGGCGTGTTGCATTGAAGAAGAAGCGGCCAGCGTGTGGGTGGAGGAGGAGGAGGAGGAGGAAGACAAACCAACAATCCCCTTTCTGAAGAAGGCAAACAGAAAACTGCAAATAAATTTGGGCTTTTCTGCACGGCGGCCTAAAACTGTGAGCGACATACGAGCGGCTGGTACGTTAGGCCCGCTTCATAATTAGACCTTGGGCTGCCACCATCATTTCTCATCTTAGCGGAAAGGGGAGCACCTGTCCTCATCACGGCAACCTGCCTGGAAGGTGCTCATTAATGATGTGATGGACACACACACACACACACACACACACACATACAGAGGAAGAAAAACCCACATCCACACTCCCGAGCCCTTTTCTGCTTTAATTACTTTCAACAGCAAATAATTGTTTTTCGCCCTATTTTTTAAAATTGGGACATGTTTTTAAACATCTGTGAGATAACGCCCGCCGCCCAGCAGTGTGAGGCTGACAGGACACACACACACACACACGGACACACACACATGCAGTAAAGATGAAAGCCTCTTTTCATCATCCTGAAATTCTCACATCAGTCATTATTACTTTCTTGTATTTATCTTGTTACACGGCTTTGTGTAGTGACTGAATGCCACTCTGATCACTCCAAGGTCGCTCAGTCACATTGTTACGTCCTAGGTGTGTGTGCAGGTACATATAGCAGACGTGGCATAGCTAGGGGCAGGTAGCAATGGTTTACTGTAAGATATTTACATGACATTTCTCTGTTTATACTTTATATATCAAGAGTTATATCTATATATATATTAAATTTCGACTATTGTCTCTAAAGACGGTGGGCTTTTGTAGATTGCAGTGCCACCCGACTGACAACGGAGGATGGATAAGATGCCTAAATGGGGAGGGCTAACAGGAATGGAATGGGACCTGCGTTTAAACCGCTCACATGGTTTGACGAATTACGTGAGGCAATTGGGAAACAGTCACGGCAGCTGACAAACTGCATTACCAGATGAACCTGCACACATAAAGAGACACACAGCTCAGACACTTTATTATGTATATCACACATCCTGGGTGTCTTTGTGGTGCAGAGGAGCTCAATGGGAACATTTTAAACACCTCTCTTTGATCCATGGCCTTTACTCGTAATATCTTCTTTGCACTAGTCTTAAATATCATATCTTCCTTAGAAGGCAGAACATTTAGATCAGGGGTGTTAAACATACCGGCCCCCAAGGAGGTTCGATCAGGCCCGCAGGATAATTTAAAAGTGAAAAAATGCATAAAAGACGCGGAATTAATATTTTTAATAAAATGCAATTCATGGATTATCCGCTAGGGGCGCGCTGTTTTGATCAGAGTAGAAGACAACATTGTTTGATCAGAGAAGAATATAATATTTCGACGCCACTACGAGACTCTTCACAGCGAAAAATACATAATACATAATAATAATAGGACAACTGAGAAGAGATAAGGGGGGAATTGCAGGCGGGTCTGAGGAAACAGCAGTCAACTTTCATCCAGAGCCGACAAGTCAGTGAAGCAGCGGTAAAAGACAGCTAGCTAATTGCTAGCGAAATAGCATTAGCATTAGCCGTATTCCGACGGTGTGTTTCATGTATGAAGTTCACACATTTACAGGACATGTGAATACTTTCTTCTTTACACATTTAATAGCACTCTCCTTAGTTTGTAAGGTGTAGGCAGGGATTAAATTTAGATTTCAGATAAATTTAGATTTCAGACCTTCAAAAATGCCCTCAAAAATCACCTTCAGGAGGCTGCAATCCCAAACTGGCCCCTGTCAAAGTCCTAACACTTGTCACTGATTTGATAGTGAAACTGTCATAACCTACCCCCCCCCCCCCCTTCATTTTATTACTTTTATTTTTTATTTTTATGTAAATATCTTTTGTCTTTCATAGTAACTGATTATATGACGACTATGAACTGTGAGGGTATACTTTGTTATATTTTGTCTGTTTCTTATATGTTCATCATGATTTGAATGCGTGAGGGATCTCATTTTAAACAAGCTGTTGTGCTTTTATGAGCGATTCAGTTTAGAGGACCATTGAATTGTGAACTGTACTTGTACTGCTTCCATGTCTTTCTAAATAAAGCATTCAATCAATCAATCAATCAATCACAGAGCTGATGATACAGAGCTGACGATGACGATACAGAGCTGATGATACAGAGCTGATGATACAGAGCTGATGATGACGA
>CAAKHC010005070.1:32682-44976 GCA_901007825.1 Macroramphosus scolopax | reverse complement strand
GCCAACAAACAAATAAAGCCATGCATCCCTCCCTCCCCCCAGAGTATTGGTCCCTTTCCTGTCGTCTCATGCTCCTGCACATTTTGGATTAACAGATAATCTTTGAACATGAAGGAAGGTCTGCTAACCCCGAGGGGGTGGAATGTAGTGAGTGAAAGAGAGCATAGGATTGGAGGCAGCGTTGCATTGTTTGAATGTAATGTGCTTGTCTTGGTCTTGTAAACATGCAGCTCTTTTTGTTGCGGTGATACGGCCTTAAATACCCCTCCTTTACTCTTTCAGGTTGTGTTATAGGAGACCCACAGGTCTGAATAGACAAAGGTCACTGGGTCAAGGAAGGGCTCTAATTGCTAACTCCATTTGGATGTAGGAAACACCCAGATTCATCAAGCTTTGACACTCTCTTTTTACATCTTTTATTTCTTTTTTTATTAGTAAAGACTTAAAATAAAGGTAGGCTTCAGTCGTTAGTTTACCACTACATTTAGCTGGCTGGAGATTTAAAGGCTCCGGTCTGCAGCATGTGTGCTGTACGTTCCCTGATGTTTAGGTGTTAAAAATGATGTAAGAAAATCACAGATCCGAGCGCCTCGGAAACCAGTTTAAAATATGGATGTAATGTGATATATTGTGAATGTCTCTCTCTCTCTCTCTCTCTCTCTCTCTCTCTCTCTCTCTCTCTCTGTGTGTATATGAGTGTTTGTGTGAAAGAACTTGACCTTCAAGTGCAGATAATGCGTGTTGTCTCTTTGACTGGTATCCTTTCTGTAAGCCAACTTAACTTGCAGTAGTCTGCCTGCGTTAGATAAAACGGTGAATAAGAGTAAGTGGAGCGCATTAAGCGCAAGGAGCAAGAGCGGAGGAAGAATCCTGTGGCCTTGTGTTCTGCTCAGAAACTTTTTGTCACTCTCAAGAACTCAACTCTGCAACTGTGCTGCTGATAGCTCCACTGCTAACTTAACCAAACAAGTAGAACTGTTAGCGAGGAGCATGCAGCTCGTTCCCTGCAGGATGCTATGGTCAAAATGCAGGAAAGACAACGTGATAATGATAATGATGATGGTAGTTGGTAGACTATGCACACCTTACTATTGTATGTTGGAGGACTTTTTCCTTACTCAAATTGAGGATCTAAGGACACGAAGCGTTTTCATTTTTTAAATTAGGGTTAGAAATATTGACTTTTGGACGAAAGCTTCTTGTCTACCACTGCTAATTATGGTGTTTGTTGGACCCATCCACCGCCCCAACCGGCCTCCTAGTGTGGACGTTCTCACTATTCATAGACATTATCACCTTTGATCTTGTCTTGTCTTTTTTTTTGATGAAACGTATTATGATTGAAAAACCTTGACAAGTGCATATCTGTGGTTTGCATAAACGACAATGACAACACTTCATTCAGGTGACAGAGGCCGCAGCCAACATTGGAAAAAATTAGAAGCTGCTGGATGAATGTTTTCTTTAATTTGCTGCTTATTATTACCACTGCAGCGTCAGAAAACCTGTGCACGTTCAACCCCAGTGGCAGAACCCATATATGGGGATATTCTTTCTGTTGTGTTTGGTTAGTTAGTTGCCATCTTATCCTCGGCTATTAGCTGCTTGGGAAGCTCTGACTCAGACCTTTAGAATGACGGGACACTTTTTGGTAACCCACATTAAAAATAAGTACTGGTGAATCTGCTGGGCCAAACCAAAACCTAGTTAAGTCAGTGGAGCAGTTGGACTGGTGCTGCTGCAGTAGGGAAAGCAAAGAATTATGACTCATTGCATTGCAGTGATGTATCTCAGATAGTACAAATAATAAAAAGTGTAATTTGAGTCCGGAGATATTGTTGGTTTGGTCCGAATTCGGACTGGAGTCCGGACTGAGGAGTCCGGACTGAGGATGACCTCCCTGCTTAATTCTTAAAATATGAACCTGCTCTCCTTAGAGTCAAGGAGAGCAGCAAAATATGTTGACTGAAGTGTTTGAAGTAAATGAGAAAGCTGAGCTCCTCTCGAGCTACTGAAAGCCGTCAAGAGTGCAAGATGGGCAAGAAGGATGATGATGATGGAACTGACCTTCAGATCAGATGAGCATGAGGAGGCCTGAGGACAGAATCCCCTCTCTGCTGCCCAGGCTGGAATTTTGTGCTAGAGAAGTGTTTAACTTTGTCAAATCCCAATTGCACTCAGTGGGGAGTGTCCTCTTTCCCTTTGCCCACAGGTTTAGTGACTGTCCTGATGCCCGGGCCTGGGGAGGGGGTTGGGTGTTTGGAGGTTGGGAGGTTGGGAGGGGGATCAATAGGAAGGCAGCTTGCCTGTTCGACAAAGGTGAAGCTAAGCTAGAAGAGAGAGAATGGGGTGAGATAGTGAAAGCTATAGATATCTGAGTGGGAATTATCCATGACACCTGGGCTCTCGAGCTACAACCTTTAAGCACATGATTTAGGATCACCTCCATTTGTGGGCTGGTCGTAGCACATTCAGCACATTCAATCCTTGGACATTCTGCTCTGGTAGCTCTTACAACCGAAAAGCCTTGTCAGTTAATTGTTTAGAAATGCTTTTACTGTGAAGTCTAATACATTGTTTCATCCAGGTGCATTTCATTCTATTTTGTTCCTTCTCAAGTTTCACTTAGTTGTCATGGGGATATGATGGAACCGATGTTATTCAGTCCTGCCAGGTATTTTCATGCCCCAATGATGTGAAACAAGATGTTTTCTTTTCAAGTGATAATATGTAACTTTTTATAATCTCCTGCGAGAATGGTGTCAATAAAAATAAAGAATGTGTATCGTGTTGACATGAATGTCTTTATCTCTGTAAAATCAACAGATTGAGCTTCAAAAACAAACAGCTTCCTCCTCTTGCCTTATTTTTAAGGGGAGTAAGCCTGGATTAGACTGAACACGTCTGCCTTTGTAAAAGGCTGATGTTTATTTGTCGTAGATGTAATAATGGATCCGAGAAACGGAGCGCGTTTTTTGGGAAATGTCGATGTCATGGTTCGTCTTCATGAGGCACATTAATCCAGAGCGTTGTGCAAAATGCTGATAAACACAGCTGCACCGACTATTTGTAACAAGTTGTATCAATTTACCATTTCACTGTCAGTGAATGAAGATTCCTTAACAGATTGTATTTTTTTACTCTGTTCACAAAATCACAGAGCTGCAAAATCCTAGTTAGCATATTTTATTGTGTTCTTGATCCCGACAAAGGCTTAGTGACAATTTAGCTCTCGTCATACCGTCATTAATTAAACTTGGCTTTACCATTGATTTTGACACAGTCATTTCCTCTTCAATTGCGTATGCATGAGCCTTTCTGTGTTGGACTGCGTTCTCTTGATAGTCTGATGCAACATATTGGTAGAAAATAGTTTAAAGTCTTCTTAATCTTCGAGAGGCTTATGAACACAGAGAGCAGAATCAGGTTCCAAGCAAGTTTGCACAATCATCTGTGAAATCATACAAGGTTTAAACATATATATATATATATATATATATATATATATATATATATATATGCAAAAAGGCTTTGCATTGTCATCTCTCTATCCTATGTACTTGTTGAATAAAACATCCGTCTCACAGCACAAGGTACCAGCAACAAGAGGTTTGTTTGCAGAGATGAAACTCCCTCTTCTCCACTATGCCTGAGAGAGTTTAGCCTTGATGCATTTTACACCAGACCCAAAACCTGCTTTGACAAGTTATCTGTGACCTGTGGTGAGAGCAGGAATAGCTGCGGTGAAAATCAATCTTCGCCTCTCCTCTCGCCTTGAATACCAGCAGAGCAAACAAACAGGCCTAAACAATACGATATATACCACATATCAATTACACTAAATGCCTCAGTATCTATACTTCACAGTCGCAGGCACACACCGGCTACAAGGCACACACGCTGCTGTAAGACGATAATGGTCCTGCATTGTTCCTCACCATCTGGAGGACTGATAAGGCCTGCCTGTGCATAGTTGATAATGAGAACAGGCAGAGGAGAAACTGAGTGTTAAACATTTCCTTGGCCCATGAAAAAGGTTCCATTAAGTCCACTGACCCCAATTGAATATTAATGAGCTAATTAACGGATTTATTGTTATGCGCAATTCCTGGAGGGGCAATTTTTTTCAAGTGCTATTATTTTTTCTAATTATTTTCTGTACTTTTCATAATTGAATCTTTGTAGCTGCCAGCATTCTGTTTGTGCCTTGGCAACAAGAAAAAAGCGGTTGGCATCTGTTTTTGCTTCTTTTAGCTTGCTGTAACTACAACAGAAACAAAACAATGTTATTACGGATACGGAGGAGCGTTGTTGTCACCAAGACTACTCCCGTATCTCCGTCGACAAAAAGTCCCAAAATATTACTCTTAAAATGCACCGTCTCACTTATCTGTTTAGGAAATCTACACAGCAAGTGATGTTCAGGTGTTGGATTACAAAAGTGCAATTACTTGGATTATTACAGGCTGCATTGCATGGAGGGCTTGACAAAGGTTTAAATGGGCAGTGACAGCTGGGGTTGATAGATAGCATAATCAACTGATGTAGACGATGCACTGAAGCAGTACTCAGTGGACAGCTGGAGAGTACAGTCAGCTACTGCTAACCTTGGGAGAAATGACTACTGATACTTTGTTTAATGGATATGTAGGATACGTACCGCAGCATCAGAGGGCACCTAAAGTGTAGATAGCACTCTGATGTGCATTTCTGACTAAAACTGAATATGCAATGTAGTTATTCTGTTCCACGGTCAGTTTAATTCTCTTCTAATGTTCCTCTTTCTCCCCTTTTTGTAGAAATACATTCATTTTGATTCAAAAGGAGCATGGGGACTTGTAAATGGAAAGGAAATGGCAATTCAAAACCATCCACTCAGCAAAGGGGTTACGTCTTTGAAAATGAGAAGATAAATATCGTTTCCATTTTCCTCCAGAAATTGTAAGAAAATAAATTTGAAATGTGACTTCAATGATGAAAAAAAGTTACTCTGCATTATTTGTTTTTGCAATTTGTTTTTCAAAATGTAATTACAATTTGAATATTGTCCAAATTTGGGTACACCTTTGAAAATGAAATGTCAAACAGAATTTCCATTTTCATTAAAATATTGTTACAGAATGATTATCCAAATAAAACAAGCGCATCTGGAAAATTATAAAGCTGTTGGGGAAATACATTCTGGTTTTGATAAAGTCTGCAACAAGCTTCCAGACATCAAATATTCTGGTCACCGCATACTGTGAGCAGCTAGCAGCGGGATTGGTAATCCCTCTCCTGTTGAGTATTATTTTATAGATGACTGGCACTGACCAATTTCAAGTGTTTGATTTCATCCGGTCTTTCAACATGAACTGTTCGAAAGCAATGAATAAGAAGCAGCAGGGCCCGTTCTGATAACCTTTTCGATAACCGCAGTGTAAATATTATTACATTTTACTATCTGCATGTCTGCCTAATTCTGTTTATGCATGAAATTCAATTCCAGCTTAATAAAACCATCAATTTCTTTCAGTTACTCCACCAATATAACTCATTTTGCTGTTGTATGGAAATTTTGTCTCATTACAATAATTTCACTTGATCTACTCGGCAGCCGATATTAAGAGTAAGGCCCTACAGTCATAGACTCGGTTATTATGCTATACATCACAAAGTGCATTAGGCTAATAAAACCTGTCAACAATAAGGTTGGAAAGTTTGTGCATATGGCCCAGCAGGTTAATATATTTCCTCCCAAGACTGACTAGAAGTGTCCAAGCTATATTGCTGCTATACAGAAACCAATTTTCTGTGAGTTGATTCCTGATTCAATACCCATCCCCAACCATTCACACACATTACGTATGCTCAAATCGACACACATGTGTTTCCCATCACGCCAGCTGTTTTAGTCTGCCATCACAGAAATACAGCACAGAATAGAGAGGTGACGTTTTATAAACTTGAAATCTAAAGTACATTTAGACTCACATAGATAAGGCAAGTCTGACGAGGGAATCAGCCTGTAGCTGGAGATTTTTCCATAAACAAAGAAAGTTAGTGAAATTAAATCCCCTTCAGACACAGCAATGGTGCGTCTCCATAACACCGTGGTTCACTCCATCTCGCACAAGGAAAGTGCAGTTCTTTTTACAAAGTTGTGTGGGGAATATGAATCACATTTCCATACAACTGACATCGCTGGGTGGAAAAACAGGGGAAGTCGTAGGACCCACGTGGCTGCCAATTGAGCTGTACTCGCACTTACGGCGAACCAAAGTGGGAAAGCTTAAACAATGCATGTTAATAGTTTAGCAAACTCAACGTCGGTGCAAACGTGTGGTGCTGAGAGCTTTCTTTGCACTGCGCTTAAAGACGTCAAATGCACTTCTGAAATAGCCTGATGCATCTTGAAGCGGGTAATCTATTGTAACAATCAATCACGATACATCTCCCCTCTGTCGAGGCACTAATAGTCCCTGCATGTGCACATGGTGAGACATGCCTAGTAAATATACACTGCTTTCCTTTTAAATGTCTTATAATATGCATGGAGAACACAGAAATACACTATGATAGAGGGGTTGAGCATCAAAGCCAGAGAAGCAATTCAGTCGGGTTTCTCAGTCAAAGAAATGAGAATGGAGCAGTTTGTGGCTTTCCTCCCATTAGCCAGATTGAATTACCATGTTTTACTTTTAACGGCCATCTGTTCTGGTTTAAGTCATATTTCTAAATCTGTCATGTTGTGAGTGTGCATGTGTGTAGACCGCTTTTTTTTGACGGGTGGAAACAGTTTTTGCTCGACATAAAAGGATGTATAAAGACTATTGTTACATGTGTGATTTGTATGGAAATGTTGTCGCAGGTCCATCTTAAACCGCCTGGTATTAGTCGCAGGGAAATATGACTTCACTGACAACTGTCGGCGTGTAACAAATTACCCTCATGACAGGAAGTTAATGACAGGACACCCAAACATTTTATGGACTTCAAATGGTAACATCTGACTTCTGATCTAAATAGCTGACAGATAATTACATCTTCCTGGATTTATCACAGTTGAAGTGATTAAATAAAACTGTTCATCTCAGTGACTTGCATTCTGACGCATGTTTGCCCGCTTTCTCTTTCAAACTCTGAAGGATACACTGATATGTAGATAGCAAGAGAGAGAGAGAGAGAGAGAGAGAGAGAGAGAGAGAGAGAGAGAGCAAGAGAGAGAGAGAGAGAGAGAGAGAGAGAGACTGCAGTGTGGTGAGACAGATAAAGGAGTGATGAGTGATGTGGTTCCCTCAAAGGACGAACCATAAGAGGCTTCATTGAATTGCAATTTGAAAAGATTATTCAAATGCTAGACTGTATCAGAATGAACTGAAAGATCTGACAGTCCTTCGTAGTTAATTGCTTAGTTTCTTAATTTATAAGGGATGATTCTGAGGACTTGCAGCTTTTACACTCGACAATTGTCGGCCTTTTGTAGTAGCACATGTGCATTAATTGGTAAGTCTCCGTAATGTACTGTATTAGCAGTATCCCCCCCGACTCAAATTGGTTAGGTGGACAGCAATTACGAGTCTTTTCTAGTCTAACAACCACCCAAAGTGATTTACAACACGTTCACATTCGTCAGGTGTGCTTTGGGTTAAGTGTTTTGCTCAAGGACACGTCCTCCTCTGGGACTCGGACCTGGAACCGTACGATTATGAGACACCAGACGGTGTGAGTGAGTGAGTGAGTGTGTGGTGAAGATACGGCGTTGCAAGTCCAACGTCTTTATACTAAAAAAAAAAAGGCAGTTCCCAAGTCCCAGGTCACAACAGGTCGTCTTAAGCGAGGTATTGTTTCGAGTCATGTCCGAAGTGATCAAATGTAAGACTCAAGCGTGACTCAAGTCAAAGTCATGTGATTCAAGTCCAAACCTCTGATAGATGCCACAGCTGAAAGACATTGTTATGCTGGTCTTTCCATGAGAAGAACTCCCCTGGCTGTCTGGGAAACATGTTACTTTAGAATACAAAGGGGGCTTTTTAACATAATTACTTCTTACAGACATGCATTTCCATCATGTCACGTTCTTTTCACTCTCTGACTTGAAAATCTGACACCCTGCTATACAATTTAGGCCTGGAAGAGCTCCGCTGTGGCAGTGCGAAGTGGAGGTGAATGGCTTCAAGAGACTAACCATTTTCCTGCCAGTAGAAAGACTCCAGAACAACCTCTCGGAGCTCAGCAGGCCTAACACTGTCACTGAGTCCCACGAATGAATTGAATGGTCCACAGATTACTCAATTATTTCTATATACCAGCCTTCCATGGCAGACTAAATGCCGAGTATTGAAGGGATTGAGACCATAGGAACTTATTACATGTGTGACCTTTCAAAGCCTTTTACCATGATGGATCTTAGGTGAGAATTTACTGCAATCAATTCTTATCTAAAAGCTTGATGCTTGCTTACTGGCCCGGCCTCGTGTGAAATGTTCACGTAATAAGAAAACAAAAGGTGGGAAGAAGAAGAACGTCTCCTTGACGACTGGAAATTGGCAACATTTTAAAGTACCCCAAGTGCCTATGTGTCCTTTCCCACCAATTAAAAGAGACTTTGGAATTGAGGACTGGAGGAAGTGCCGGAGTATTGTGCCTAATCAAGGTAGAAATACAAAGACACAGGTTCACATCAAAAGGTGCATCCCACTTTGTGAGCTATCTAATCAGTTAAACAGATGGTAGGCTGCTTCAATTGATTAATCATATATGAGGCATCCTTTACTTGCTAGCAGAAAGTCAGTGCAACAAAGATCTCCTGTTATTGTAGCTATGTAACAGCAGCACAATTCCTGAATAGGAGCAGGAATGGCGGCGGGAATGTTTGTTAGACGTCACGGATTGAATTGGAACCGTTGTTTTGCCCAATATATATTTTACCAACGCTTACATTTCAACAGAGTACAGGTCAGTTGTCGTTAAAGAGAGATTTTACAGCGCAAACGATGAGTGATGCTGCATTAATTCACTTTGAACACGTAACTCGAGGCTTTACAGGAAGAGAAGGGAGAGCGGCCGTAACTGACAGGTCAGAAAACACCGTACAACATTATATTAACGTGAACATGGGGCCGAATATTAGATGTTTTCATTGGGCCAAAAATATCTAGCTGCGCCCCTCCATTTAACACAAAACAAATGTAACTGTCATTGTTCTTTTGAGATAGTAGACTGAACTGGACAGACTTTCCAAGGCTGCAAAGTGAAGTCACGCATCGACTAAAAGTGCTTTAAACCTGCATTCTTTGGTTTTTGGCATGATGTTCGTTTTGAAAATATGGTCCCATTTAAAGACACATCAATAATGATCACTGATAAAGGTAGAAGTGTGTGTGTGTGTGTGTGTTTGTGCGTGTGTGTGTTGTGTGACAGATGGAGGAAGCTCCATCTGTCATAGAAGCAAAACAGCCTTAATGACTTCCCTGCTCTGAACACTACATACCAGAGTAGCCAGGTGGACCCTGCATCTCTGCAGCCAACAGTGCCACCAGTCACGGGGCCGCGCATGATGCAGATCACTGAGCAGGATTTCCAGCAGCTCTTGGGCAACAAAAGATGAGCAGACTGCTCTTTGCAAAGGAAAAGAGGACTTGCAATTACAGGCCCAGCTGATGAAATCATCGCTGACTCAGCAAACAGCAAAGTCAGACCAAAAGATGGCCGAGGCCTTGTTGAAGATTTCCCACCACGAGGAATATGAAGAAGACGCTCAACAGATCCAGAGTGACCTGGAGAACGGTCTGGGGCATGAAAGGAAGAAGCGCCTACAAGTGGAGTGAATCAAGCATGTTCAGGTTGACACTCTTATCAAACATGTGAGGTTTGGTGAAGGTCTTACCATGTGGAGCTGAGTTACAACCGGTTTGTCTTTTATGGCGAATGATCATAATTCATGGCGGCGTGACGGCGAGGCCGTGTGACGAAAACTCAACCGATTCGCAATTTCACGTTGCCAAAGCCTCTTCTTTACGTGGACCAAGTTAGAGGATGATCCTATCAAATCCCCAGGAGGAGTTCATTCAAGAGCGACCCCTGGAAATAGCAGAAAACACTGCAAAATCTGCATCTCATCCAAAATGTCTGACTTCCTGTCAGCTTAAAGGCAGGAAGTCATGAGACTTGTTTGTGTGTCCCAGCATGACAAGTGTGCTTAGCAAGTTTTGTGTGTCTCCCATATCCCATAAAATATGAAATATTATGCCAGGACAGAAGTATTTGAAGTATTGCTGGCACAACGTAGCCAAACCCTCTTCAGTACTTTGAAGTTTGAAGATCTGTTGAAATCCCTCGGAGGAATTTGTTCAAATGCGACCTTTGGAAATCGCATTAACAGCAACAACTCAAAACTTTAAAACAAATGGTGGATTTCCTGTAAGGTTCAGGTCATGGTCTTAAGTGACTTTTTAGTGTGTCTGGTCATGATATATATGCCGACCAAGTTGACTGCCTACGTTGAAAAAAGGCCTATGGGGCACTTCTTTTGAAATGTTCTAGGTGGCGCTATCGCAGGTAAGTTCAAATATGAGACAGTAATTACACAATTCTAACAAGAGTACAAATATCTCAGTCGAGGTAAGAAGACTTTAAAAACAACTTTAAATTAAAGCCAAAAAGGTCATTCATCAGTTTGTTCAAAACCTTCAGCTCTTTCAAACAACGTACAGGTCGGTTGAGTTTACAGGATGTCGTGTTCTGTAACACAGATTGTTGCTTTCACCTTCCATCAATACAATGAAGTGAAAAGCAAAAAGAGTTTGGGCGGTGAGGACAAAGATTAAGAATGATTGGTGTCGGTATGTCTAAGTGTGGGAAGGAACTCGACCTTGTTAATATAACAGCACATCTTGTACAAAAGCCCATTATCCCATTAGTAGTTCCATGTATTGAATTAAAAGAATACAGAATACCACATGATTTAGTCACATCTCAGTACAAACTAGAACACAAAAAAATACAAACTCTGTCTCACTCTCATACACAAAGATAAACACCACAACACATACAAATGACATATTTATATGTCAGCTTTTTGTTTTGTTTTTTTGTGGGGAGGGGGGGGGGATATTATAAATGCAACGTCTCCACACAATCACACAGTGTGTATCCTTAAAGAGTACGGAGATTGCATCAAAAAGAGATAATCAAAAATAATACAATACACATCCTCTCTGGATCATCCACACTCAACAAGCTGATGTGCTCTCTCGCTCTCTCTCTCTCTCTCTCTCTCTCCCTCTATATATATTTTTTTATGAAAAGAGAAACTTGCACATGTAATAAAATCAAATTTTATATTTCATTCTGAGAACTACAATAAGCACAAAACAAGCAGTAAATAAGCTTTTCAAAAAGCTGATTACCAAAGCAATTTATTGCCGAGTCCAGGACTGTGTTAAAGCAGTTCAGTGCTAGAAGTGAAGGGGCCCGCATTCCAAATCTTCTCTCCCTCAAGCTCTTTGCTTTCCATGTTATTAGCTGGGCTGCTCGGTGAGGAGCCAATCTGATCAACTTATTTTACCATATAATGCCTACAGCTCCCACTGAAAGCAGTTAAAAAAGGGATTGTGATTGAGGTCATCCATGCATCCATCATGGTGGTTAATGCTGCTGAGTACATTACTAAGACTTTTTGTCCGTCAGTGTTTGGGGCCGTTTCTTGTACAACAGAGGGACATAGTTCAATATGCTTGTTTTTGTTCAAAAAAACACTGATAAAGCATAAAAATGAAAAAGAAATAATGTGAGAATCTCCCGGAGTTTTAAATTAGCTCCAACTTAAGGTAGGCATTGAGGGATGAGCAAAAAGTAAAAAGTCTGCGTAATATTTTTTGAATTTAAATTTAAGCAGCGATGGCACAGGGGAAACTGCTATGTGGGGATTATTCACAGTTATATAATGTTAGGAAGAAAACCAGGCGCATCTCATTTTGGTCACTTATCCCTCATTGTAAAGGTCTGTATATTTCATTGCTGGTGCAGCAGCTTAGGGGATACATTTCAAAGCAGCAAATAAAAATTGGCTAAACTTCCAAAATTAGCACTTCAAAGTCAAACATGATTTGCAGCGAGGGAAGGGGTGACTGTGAAAGTGTTTGTAAAAGTGTGTGTGTGTGCGTGCGTGTACGTGTGTGTGTGTTTGTGTGTGTGGTGGAGCTGATGTACAGAGTTCAGCATTAGGCCTTAGAACCAATTTCTAGGCAAATTGGTTTCATTTAAGAATGAGATCACAGAGTAAGCAAACCTCTTTCAGGGCAAGTTCATGCA
>CAAKHC010005070.1:0-32662 GCA_901007825.1 Macroramphosus scolopax | reverse complement strand
GAATATGTTGAATGTGCAGGAGAAGAATTCAAGTTTAACTTGTGTGTGTCTCTGTGTGTGTGTGTGTTTGTGTGTGTGGTGGAGCTGATGTACAGAGTTCAGCATTAGGCCTTAGAACCAATTTCTAGGCAAATTGGTTTCATTTAAGAATGAGATCACAGAGTAAGCAAACCTCTTTCAGGGCAAGTTCATGCATCTGTAGCCATTTATTTGAGTTTTATATGCATTGCCTGGCACTAGCTGTTTGTAGGTAGAATATGCATAATCTTAGCTATGGGCATCGTACTATATAGTTACTGTGTTCAGTCTTACCTGTTATTATCAGGAAGTCAAATGGCTTTATTGCTTTCTGTCATAAACAGCCCCGACAGTAATGTAGCATGATGTTTCCGATATTCCTTCCAGCCCTGTTGTGGAGTCACTGCTAATCATAGCCACATGCAACTAATTGCCCTCTCCAGTTCCTTGCACACCACACAAGCAGGCCCCATTAGGCATCAGTGGAACATCTGCTGGAGTTTTGTTGGTGTAGGTGGGAAAAATCAATTCATTTTCAAGGGGGAAATTGTCACCTGACCAAATTTAGCAAATCTTCCCATGTTTAGCCTCGACCAGTGTGAGAACCTTGTTGTATTCCTACAGATTACTACTCTCGCTCCGTTTGACCTAGATGACCACAACCTATATCATCCCGAGATCTAGAAAATAAGCAGTTTGGTGCAGCTATTAGAGCCATCTCGCACTTGGTAACATGCAATAAACTTAATAAAACATTGTAATAAAGATTGTTGTTGTCGCACGCTCGTAAACTTTATGTAGCTCAGGAGCTGACGAATTCTGTTTATATTGGACAATTCTTTGGGTCTGGTTTTATATTCAGTGCCAATGTTCAGTTGGAGGGAAGAAAGTGGGTTGACATGTTTATCACAAAGCAAAAGAAAATACTGAGGTGGCGGGTCTGACGTGAAATAATTAACTTACATTTTTCTTTAACCAACCACATAAATACCTGTTACAGAAAGGGTTCTGCACTTTAAGGGAGCTTTAAATAAACATTAAGAGTTAAATGAAGTTTACCAAAATAAAGTAGATTATGAGTGATGAAGGTCGGCTGGAGGAGAGATGTGTGTCAGCAAACAGAACTTAGTTTGCAAGCTGATGAGCTGATGAGTCACAGGTGATGCAGTCAGAACGAGTATAGTGGACCAGGGGAGGTTCAGAGCTGCACCACACACAGAGGCGACTAACAAGAGGGACACCGGAATGAGCAGCCCTTGTTGTTGCTGGCAGTAGTAGACTGTAAACTAACAAAATGGGAGCTTCCCGCGCGGCAACAACCAGGTAACGTATGTGGCGACGAGTCTGCTAGAACCCCGTTGTGTCTGAAGCGGACATTAAAGTTGTTAAATACGAGTAAAACATCTGATACCAGTCGGCTAGCGTGACTCCAGTGCTCTGCCTGAACTGCTGCTTTTCTCCTTTTCATTTTCCATAACCATGATATTTTTTCATGGTATTGCACATGACAGAGTTTGCAGAGCTGTCCATAATTAGCATTTGTCCACTGAAAGGGTTGCCATGGCAATACAAATGACCATCTGTAAATAAAGGTCCCACTGCGATATCAGGGTTATTAAGAAAGAATATTGCCATGCTTTACTTAAACAGATTTACATCCTTTGACATGCAAAGAAGGGGCATTTCCAAACTGTCCAGCCAAGAGAGCAGCACATTGAGGGATGAAAAGGATAGTCCGGTTACAGTTCCACAGTTAATCATTACAAATTCCCCACATGGCAATAATAAGTTGGTTAACACACAACTGCATATAAAAAAAAAAAAAAAAAGATTGGCATGGGATTATTTTTGTATCACTTGCAGTAATCAAAATGCATAGCTTGTATCATTTCCTTGTCCCAAAAACTCTCATCCATGAAATTAAAGTCAGTATAATTAGAGCTGTTGCATTGTTGATGGACCCATAGACACAGAATCACTACTTTGCCTTAGAATGTTGGCATCCTCTCCACTTATCTGCCTTCCTTGTGTTTTTTATTCTATGTGCACCCTTTATGACCACGCTCCGCTGACATCTGTCCCCATGTCACCATGAATGTCTGTCAAGAGAGATTATACATCACATGAATCGAGGCAGATAATGAGCAAGAGGGAAGGGCACTTTTTAACACCCCCTTGTGAGCAACATATGATACAAGCCAAGCTAATTAAGCAGATGCCATAATGCAGTAATCAGGAACACAGAGGAGGTTGGAGAATTCTCAAACTTGAGTCATAACAGTGCAACATTTGGCGCTTAAGAACTTCTCCACCAATGAAAGCAGATGGGAATGCCAAGCTGCGGTGCGAGTGTATTTATGTGAGTGTGTGTGTGTTCTGTTTTGTAATTCTTGGCATGTGTCTCCGTTATGTGTGTGTGTGCATGTATGTTTCTCTTTACCTTATTCTTCACGTTTTACTGCAAATAGTTTTACTACTAATATGATACTAATATCGTATGTGTCCGTGGACACATATTCCTGCATGTTTTTGTGAATGGCTGCCTGAGATACAAGTCTGTGCATAAATTTACAGCCGGGACAATGTTACCTGGTGAGGTGTTTTCCTCATTATTTTTCCAGAAAATGAGCAATCAGCCATATTGCATGGTGCCTGATTGTTTGCCTCTGTAAATCAACCTAGGAATTGCAATTAAAATGTTCTCTTATGTGGTATAATGGATGTCTACCTAATCCTTTATTTGAACACCTGCCGGTGAGTCTGAATTTTTAATGAATTTCTAATTAATGCTCTCTGCACACTTGATTTATGTGTTAGCAAATTATATTGCTGTTTTGTGTCCTGCTGGTGGAAAAGTCACACCTGGGTTGAGATTCTCTGCCAAAAAAATTTGAAAAACACTGAGTTGAAGAAATAAATTAGGATTAAAAAGTGTTTTTTTTAGACACAGGCAGCAGTTCTATCTAGCGAACTCTATTCTCCACATCTCAGTCACATTCAGTGTATTTCTAGTTCTGTGTGTTTGTGCCACACAACCCTCCCATTATGTTCATATTGCAAGTATATACTAATTGAGTATTCACACAGGAGTGTATGACATGCTACGTGTGTTTTTTAGTCCTGGTTGGATCTAAATCATGAGCGGTGACTTGATCTGATCCGTCTGCATTACTCTCATCGTGCACCGGCGAGGGGCAAGAATCATCCCGGCACGTTGGAACACATTAAATCAAAACCAGTGACGTAAGATGACCAACAGCATGTCTTCATTGTTTTCAGGGTCTTAAATGTCACACAAATGGTCTGGCAGCTTGTGATGTCGTCATACCGAAGTGGAATTAAAAGCTTTCCTGACAGATTTGCAGCAGTTTTCAACCTGAACTTAATTGAGGACTGTTTATCCTGAGACCTCGTCCATTTGCTTAAATATTTTTGCTCAGCATCTCATGAGAAACGTGTTTTCTTTCTCTACAATCTCTTTGTTCAAAGAAATAAATAATAAAATGACCAGCAGAAAAAATTATCACCAAAACTTGGCTTATTGAGAGTACAGCACAATCGTATCACCTCTGCATGTGGTAATTGAGTACGCACACAGAATTTTGATAATGCACGGAGCAATCAAATGTACATGTTGTGTCTTTTATCCCTATAATTATTATCATTATCAAGTGGCCTTCATGTTGATTGCAATAGTTAATCTTTAAGCAATTGCTGGAAAAAATATCAGTTGTAATTTGTATATACTCTTTCAGCATATAGTGGATGCTTGATAAAGTACGACTCCATTTAATATTCAAAGTCATTTATACAAATTATCCCTTGTGGAATCTACTGAATATGTGACGGCTTTACCAGACTTGTTGGCTTTCGGTGTGTGTGCGTGTGTGTGTCAGATATAACCTCAACTGATAATTAGACTGTGTCACACGGCTCCATTAGCACAATAATCTTGGAGAGGTTTTTTTTTTTTAAAACAGGTCGGCACCAACGTTGCTGATGAGTTTGAATGAGCTCAAACTCAATAAGCATTTTTTTTTCTCCTCTAATATATTTGCTGTTGCTATTCATTTTCAATCCAATTCACTCTCATAATCAGATGGCAATTAGTGAAGTATGAATAGAGAAAAGAATTTGGTCCCTTTCATGGTCCCAAGTTTACAACAACACAGTTTGGAGAAACATTCCATTTATTCCAAATAAAATCATTTTCAACAGCATTTCTAATTGCATGAGAATGTGATAAAACTTGTTTTGTTGCATGTTCTAAAGAAGGACTTTTGATAGCACTGTCGTGTTTGCAGACATGATTATATATCAACCTGTGGACAAAGCTCTCCAACAACTTTGGTTTTGGTACAAGAGAAGAACTCATTATGAACATTTAAGAATCTTTAATTCACACTAGTAATAAAATTGCATTACATTTCATAAAATAAATGTTCCAGTTTATATATACAGAGAAAACAGACTGTACATACCCTCCAATTAACCATTTCTAAAAGGCAAAGAAAAGAAACCGGAAACAAATTTCACAAAACATACAAGCATTACAGTGCTCAGCTAAGCAGGCACAACTGTACATCAAAATTTGTAACTGCTCAGTGTTGGGGTGTGGGAGGGACAAAAAGTTGAACATTTACAATAGAGTCCTTAGGGACTGATAAAGGGGTCTTAAAAAGTATTGCAGGCAAGCAGACAGACGCTTGTCTTTTTCCGAGTGCAGCAGAACATCCATCTTGTGTGTAAAGTGTGGAGCTGATTGTTGCTGCCACTTGGTTCCAACTATTGAACCTGAGTCTCAAAGCTCCCGTTCAGCTGACCCTCCTCATAGTCCATTTGACACAAAATCATGTTGTTTTTTAGGAAAAACTTGTCTCCCACGCAAAACCTGTTGGCAGAGAAAATCAGACTGTTAGAACATAAAGACGGGCACAGAGTGGTGTGTGTCGACTGGCTGCTCTGCTCTGGCAGTGAAAATGTTGCATTTAAGACCGGCACGTAATAATGGTTCTGTTTGATTGCTCGAATTTGGCTCAAGACATTTCACCTGACGCATGTTGACACTGTGCCACGCCAGATTCAAAACTTGTTTTGCTAGTCAATATAAATCACATTAAATGTCAAAGAAAGCATACAAAAGCACTGGCAGCCAATGAAAGGTAGATCTGCTCTACAATGCTTTGCAAAAAAAAAAGGGCTGGCACCACTAGAGTTTCTAAGAAAACTCTGCCACGGAGGTTTGCTTTTCACACACCAGTTTAGTTCTGGTGCTCGAGAATGTTTTTCCTCTAAAGTCCCTGTTGAAGAGGGAAAGTACCTCACTACTGATGTTCCTCTCTGTGGCAGTGTTTGTTTGTGCGACACAGTGGAGACGGCGCCATAATGGGACTGAAGGGGAGGGGAGATAAGAATATCACGGAGCATAGGTTGGGTTTCGTTTTGTGCCAGGCTGGTAAAACAGCCTCGGTCATACCGATACAGTGCCAGGTGAGACCATTTCAGCCAAATTGGAGGAGAAACTGTAGTCATAATTCCCTTACAGCAGGTGTTCACTATGGTAACTGAATCTGGCCTGCAGAAGGTTAATGGGCTTGTGCTGTGAGGAAGAACAGGGTCGCAGCACCCCTGACAAGCATGCAAAGGACACTCCGCTCCCAGACCGGTGCCATTACCAACCGTACATTGATGGAAAAAAGCAATATCAGGACATGTCATATTCCATGTATATCACACCATAGGCTTTACGCTCCGAGTAGGAGATTGTTCTGATCTCTAAGGAAACCCCATTTCATTGTGCAAGTCCAGATACCCTTATGTAGTGAAACACCTGTGGATGACTTTATTTTTGTAGCTTCTCCCTGCTTGAAAACATAAGAGGTAATTTTATATCCCCGTGGCTTTTAAGACTTCCAGATCCAGCCATGAATGGGGTCAAACTGTGGCGTTGTGCCTCAATAGATAATAGTGAGCAGAGAATTTAATGCTGAACAGCCTTTACTTTTACAACACAAGACGACCAGGCCCACTGTTACTCAGACTTACGAAGTATGGTTTGCAGTAATGAAATCAGACAGTTCAACTCTGCTGCACATTAAGAGAAAGCTATTTTAGCTGCTTCTGATGTTTAAGCTATTTTAACACTCCATTCATGTTTGTAAAGGAACAGTGGTTGTGCAGTTGTGATCTCTATTCTTACCTCTGGTTACAAAGCTGACAGGCAAAACAGTCCAAATGGTAAACATTATCTCTGGCTCTCATCACCATTTCAAAGGCTGGGATCAGTTTACTGCAGGCTGCACAGTTCCCCGTTGTACCAAAGAGCCTGAAAGACAGAGCGGAGACAGAGATTAACCCACCTTCTCTTTACCTTGATGCAATAAAAGAGCAAACAAAAAAAATGACGGCGAGGACAACGTCGTAAAAAAATACTGCAGCGGAAGGGAAAACAGGGCAAGAATTGAAATACGTTGCATGTAATGCATAAATCTTTCCTGGCAGCCACTTGGTATTTTTGTTAATGAGAAAAACAAACAGGGATCTTAATTCTTGCCTAATGATCTAATTAAAATGATCACATGGTTTTAATCTCACTCAAAGAAAGCCTCTCTTGAACAATGCAAAAACAAGTCTGAGGTAAACCATCTGAGCTGTTGAAAGTTGAATTCTCTTTCAAATCAAAAATAGCTGATGTGTCAATCTCAAAGCAAGGCCAGCTGGATTTTACACAAAAGGCTGCATTCTATAATGAAGTCATGAGTTAGAAAAAATTCCTGTTGCAAGAATTGAGGTCCTTCTCTCTCTTTCTCCGTCCGCTTTTCATTCAGAGGGAAGCTTAGGACATTGACGGCTCATGTAACCTTGAATAGTGAAGTAAATGTTTCTCGGTGAACAGATGAGACTCACAGCTCGCACCGTGCTGCTGCTTGTTTAGGTTTATTAGATAAGAGCCAAGTGAAATAGGTCCCAAACAGAGCAAGGAGTCACTGGTGCAGATTTGTCCTCAAATACTTTTTCCAGTCCAATTTACATTTTCATTTTCCAAGCGCCTGCCTCTATGTTTAATTTGGAGATTTTGAAGCACAGATAAATTTATATATTCTGCAGGAAGAAAAAGGAGCCTTTCATAACTTTACAAGAGGGGACAAGGCGACAGCAGGTTGCCCTTCCAACAGTATGTTAAAACTCTTTCCCTCCAAACTTGTTGGACAGAAGAGTCACAGTGTTGATATTCTGCCTCGTCTATGGTTCTCCCATTCAGTCGCTTTCACCTTGTTAAAGAAAACATCCATCCAGCAGCCCTGCTTCTAATTAGGGGGCCACTGCCCCAGAGGAGAGGCAGAAACAGAGGGAGAAAGACTGTTATGTTCCATGAGAGGTATCATAGGGTGTTAAACACAGACAATGTTACAACTGGTTGCTGTTGCAGTGAAATACTGCATGTTCTCAGTACAAGGTACAAATACCACCCACAGGACATTCATGATTTAACTGTTTCACTTCATGTGAGAGACAAAAAAAAGAATAGGTGACTCTCTTCAGGTATAAAAACATGTATGGATGGTAAACCGTGTACAAATATAGTAAAACAGTTGTGATAAATATAATGTCTTCATGGGAGAATTTAGTTTTTAACACTTCAAATGTCCTTATATTTGTTTATAACTACATTATACTGAGTTATAAACTATTTATACAAAACCACCGAATCAGCACATTAAGTACTGATCCAACAATGATTAGAATATCTGAGTATATTATTTCCATACGACTGCATTTCTGTTCACTAAATCAGAGCAGTCCCAGATCTTTGATCAAATGAATTCTCTTCACTTAGATGTTGGTGATGGTTTCACCTTTTGGGGTAACTTGCTGCCTCCAGACATCCCACTGTCCCAGCCGGAGGAGCCTGTGTTAATACGGGAGTGAAGATGAGTCCTCCACATGTACTACAGCTGAGCTTGGCTATGATGAAGGGTCACAAACAGTAGTGATGTGTTTCTCTCTTCCCTCAGGGAGCCAACACTATAGAAGACCTTGGAGAGCCTTGGACAACGTCCAGAGATCGGCTCTGGATATTGTGATCACTTGATACATACAGGTTTGTTTGTTGGGGGAGACTCAGCTTGCTCAGTTCCACCATCAGTCAAAGCAGTGAATTACACCTGTAGGTGGTGTTACCTGCAGGCGAGATGTAGTATAAAGTCTCTGTGTATTTACCTTTTTTGACACCTACGTAGGGTTTAATGTGTAAGGCTCTACAATATTTGTCTCAGCAACTGAACTGGAAAACATTAAATTCCTTTATTTTCAATATTAGACATTTTACAGGGTCACTACCATTTATTTTGAGTATTACTCAGCCTGAGAAATCAGTTGTGTAAGGTTTCTCTGTGGCTCAGCTTTGTTTGAGCAACTAGTAAATAATTAGTGAGTGTTTTTGTTTTGCAACAGGTCACCATGGGGATTTCAATTTAGGCTGTTTGACTACAAAAACAGCCCCTCCCTGAATGGTACATCTTTCCAACTCAACACCTCCAGTTTGATAGTGATGTCATCAGATTGAGCGGTCCTCCCGATAATGTGTAAACAAGATCCAATTTGTAAAGGCTTTTAGGTGCTTGAGAATATTCAAGCATCTCTGTGACGGAGCGGATGCAGCATGATGTGTGTTATCTGTAGTACTGTATACTAAACCATATTGAATACAGTGTATGAAGCTACATTAATGTGGCTTGTCCTCTTAACTGACCCTGGTACCTCTAAACGACCCTGATGGTCGTCGGATCATGAGGACAATCGACAATGTTCCATCATCAGTATAGAATGGAGTATAATAAGTATGCCACTGCACTGGATGTGCCTGCGTGCGCACAGTTCTTTTGCCAACAACTGATATAAGCAGGTTATAACAAGGCAACAGCATGCAGTTTAATTGGGCTTTTCTGGTTACATGGAGATTAGAGCCGGAGATAAAAGTTCACAAACAATATACTGTCTGCATGAACCTGAGAGCTGTCATGAACCACCTGCGGTGCTCCGAGGAGTAACAGCTGAAGTGAAGCTACATATAGTGATTAAAAACATGATGATTTGCCAAATGTAAAGCTCCAAGGTTTTTGACACCAGTTGAGAGATTGTAGCATAATGGTGCCAAAAAAAAAAAAATCAAAAATTGAGCAACACAAATTAAGTAGATGGGGAATAAATAGGTTCGTTCCAGCTTGCGGAGCCAAGGTGGAAACAAAAACAAGTCATTTATCACGTCATCTTGTGAAAAAGCATGGACAATACTCTGATTAAGAATCCATGGAGTGAATGTCATTATCAAAAGTTGAAGAATGGCCAATTAGCTTATTAGTTTATCAAGATTTTTGTTTTACCTGACTGCAATGATGAATGAGGTGGTCAGTGCCCTTGATACTGTAGATATACACAATAAAACTATTAACACGCTGCAGGCAATTGTTTTTACAACAACACTGTAACATTGCCTTCAAGGAACACACAAAGCTCCTTTGAAACCTTAACACATAGATATTTTGTTTGTTCTGGCAGGTGTGTGTGTGCAGGGGCTAATTTGTTAGCATCAGTCTGTCTTCTTTCCTCATACCACTTTGTTACTTAAGAGGCAGTCGTGAGACAGTGTAGCAAGAAGGTACCGCGGCTGTACCAGAGGTCTGCGCCTGTACTGATGGAGTTAACTGTCTCTGTAGCTCCTCAACCGACGACGTCGGGGAAACTGGAGTACATGAACCACAGTGCGGTTCATACTGTAGCAGCGTGAGGGAACATCAGCCCAGACCAGCCGCCATGCGGAGGAAGCTCATTCCAGCCACGGTCATCTCGTTCTTTCAGTTACTACCCAAAGCTTGTGAGCATGGGTGAATGTTGAATTACATATCCTCAACTTCCTGTTAATATGCTGCCTCCTAGTGGTTTGGAGTATGAAGCATGAACTGCTAACTCGTTCAGATCCGCTACAGTATTTACTTGATTTGCATATTTATTTTGTTTGGAATAAACCGTTGTTGATATATAACTGTTAATGTTTTAGTTACAATAGTGTTTCTTTTACACTATGTTTCTTACAGTCTTCAAAACAAGACCCCATCACTACACAATACCTAAACTTTTAACTTTATGTGCTGATGTTGGAAGCAAAGTTTGACAGCGGTAAAACATAAAAAAAATTCAGCTCTCCTTCCTCTGTTATTGAATATTTCAATGGGTCTTTAGAGAAAACGAGCCTTCTTTAGTTCTTTCAACTTGCTCCTTTTGCAGACTTCAAACCCTTAAAAGTCCTTGTGCATCAACTGCCTCTCTGCATTCCACAGCTCAAGCTGGACCGTGGCTCTGAAGTCTTCTACCTGTCTTCTCTGAGCTCTGGGAGACTTTCCAGTCTGCACAGGTTTTGTCAGATTTCATAAAAGGGAAAGCTCTTAATTCATCCATCTCATGTTCTGACCTTCTCCAACAGTAGTGACTTTAAAGTGAAAACCTTTATGTTCAGAGAGGCTGTTTTACCTGCTAAAGTACCAAGGAGAGGACAGATTTGAAAAAACAGTCACATCCTGAAGGAGCTATCATCCGCAGTCCGTAGATAACCTACAATGTTCATTATCTTGAAAACATTTTCCTCTTACAGTTAATTATACCCCCATTTTGATAAGTGGATGACTATTATGTCCTCTCTAATATGTGAAATAGAAGATTAATGATTTCATTTCCAAAGATCACACCATGACTAGATTGTAAACCCTCTGATGAAGTCACATGATCCTGGGCCCTCGACACAAAGGAAATTAAGAGATTATTATTATTTGTAATGAAAGAGTGCGGTTGAATAGCTTGATGGCACTAAAAGCGGGGAAATGAACGCCAGGAAGACTGGAAATTCTGAACTTCTTGTAAGTGCAACAGTTTGGAGGGCAGGGGGAGGACATTGGCCGAGGTGTGTGTGCGTTTTACTGCTTGTGTGTGTTGAAGATTCGGGAAAGCATGAGTGCATTCAATACGTTGTTAATGCCACTGAAGGACAATCACAGATGGAGCTCCTATAATAATTAATGTGATGTTGGCAGGGTTCCAAACCCTGGGAAATAACCAAAGTGTGTTTGATCCAGCCGCTTGTTTTTAATGTAGTGCAGGAGGCTAATTCAGTGAAGAGATTTAACGTAATAACTTCAGGTGAGGGAAGCCTTCATCTCACTACACAGAAGAAGGGGAGGAAGAGGAAACTGGTGCAGGAGGGAGGCTGCATCAACTCCTTTCAAACACACTGGTCTCTCAAAAACTCCTCTTCTCTATACACAAAGCAACGTTTTTAATTTGCTCCATAATATAATTCTTCTCAAGCATCTCCAGCCATTAAATGCTCTGCATTTGTCGCAGTCTGAAGAGGATGCGAGCGGGATGGATTTCATTCCGCCGACGGAGGAGCACACAAACTTTGTATCCCCTTTTTTATTTTTTGCTATGAGGAACTCTTTCATATGCTATTCCAATTTTTTTTCTCATTCCATCTCTGACCTCAACATCTTACCGGTCAAATGTAAGAGATAGCTTACTTTTTCCTTTACTGTGCCATTTAGGCATTTATGGCCTCGGGGTTAGGGTTGCTGTCATTTCAGCAGATGTATTTTACCAAGTGAAAGTCGGAGCTTCATCATTTTTGCCTTCTCTTGGTCATTTGCCCATTTATTATTACCTCATATGCACCATCTGCCCCTTCTGGGGGCAACACTGGGTCTTAGTGGACCTCTCACTGCATCTTAAAAGCATTAACTGTGGGTGGGAACTGATGGATAGTAATGGTCTATCTCAACGCAATGTCACTAAGCACCTCCCAAGTGGGCTGCAGGCTTCTTTCGGGTCAGAGGAAAAGATGAGATGTAAGTGAAATGTCATGAAGATCCATGAGTGAGGTAGCAAGAATACCAATTTGATTATTATTGTCTTATACTTTGAATTTTTAGTACGGATTTGAAATGTCTGATGTTGAAATGTGTTCCCCTAAATCTGTGTAATGAACCAATCAAAACCCCGACGATATCAGTGAGGGATTTAGGGGACAAATAGGCAGAAGGGGAGCAAAGAAAAGGAAAGGGGGGAGCATCTTTAAGTCAGCCCCTGGGGGATTCCCGCTTGGATAAATGGTAGGATCTCATTGGGAATGTGACTTAACGCCCAGGAAATGGTCATGTTTAATTTAACTAGCAGATGGCAGGGGCATCTGAAGGGGGGGTGGAGAGCCAAAGACACTGGTGAAGCAACAAGCCTGCCTTGTGGTTTCTCACCGCCTAGAGCCCTTTTACAACTGAGACCTAGTTAACTGCACGACAGAAGTCTTCTACGTTCACATGAACAGAGAAAAAAAGAAAAAAACCTGCAAAAGGATTACAAACAAAGCAAATGTTACATCCATGACTGCAGCGAAACACCCCGTGGAGATCATGGGATCCAGTGTAATGGTTGGATCTTGTGGGCATACGTACGTCTTTTGTTGAACAAACCTACTTGATCTACCGCAGTAAGAACGGCGGGGAAAACAACATCTAACGCTGACGGAAAATACTTCAGAAACATAAAATATAATAGGGTATATTACATACAGTGACCTTTTAATGAGACCAGGCTATTGTGGCAGAAGGGAGAATCATGTGGAAGGTTTTTGATATAAAGTACTTTTATGACCATGTCTGTAGATAATGTGGATAATTAAACTACCAAAACGACAACTGAACTGGATCCACCTGATATGAAGGCCACAATATCTCCAACATGTAGAATGGGGAAAATATGTGTTAGAAGTCCTCCCTCATCGGAACAGTGACATCATACATTAATCAATACTATTGATTTGGTAATTGTATGATTAAAAATTAAGAACAGGTTACTATCACAGGTTTTGTTTGTGTGAATATATTCTAAATGCTAAATTGTGTTTGCCAACATAATTCACAACTTTCCAAAGGATACATTTGACAGAATGTGGATTTCTCTATGGAGTTAAATTAATGAGATGACTGATCCAAGAAAATATCTTTAAATGTCCCTTATGTTCTTCTGTTACCTCGAGGGGAAGCCACAAAGAAAACACACACTGAGAAACCAAAGCAAAGTTGCTTTGTGATTCTCTCATGTCACACAGCTCTACGAATGGCATGCCTTTCGTGCATGTTGTGAGTGGAGTGAGGTGATTGTGTGTCTTTCTTGCCTCAGGTAGTCCCTGCGACAGAGGATGAGGTTGGCTTTCGTATAGAGGGTGGAGCCCACCTCCCCAAGGCGGCAGTCGCAGCAGGCACATTTGAGACAGTCCTCATGCCAGTATTTGTCCAGGGCCTTGAGCAGGTAGCGGTCTTTAATCTTGCGATTGCAGCCAGCACACCCCTTCTGTTTCCCTTTGGGCTGGACGGAGAGCATCGGTACACCTGTAGTGATAAGGAGACAAACAGCCATGCGTGATTTACGGCCCAGGAACACGAGTGACTTTTCATGTTCTCTTTTTGATAAGCCGGCAGCTTCTCGAGGCGTCGGGGTCTGGCCTTGCGTACGGCCACAGCACACTGCCTCCCTGCTTCATATGCATTAAAGAAAACATTCTTCCATGTAGATAGGCACACAGGTCACATTGGACTACAAAGCCCTGACTTACTTGTTCCACTAAGAACATGTTGTACTACAAAAGTTACATGGTCACTTGCAGCAGGCGTCAGAGTGAAGGGCATTTTTTGTGTATTCCTGAGGACAGAATGCACAATGTTTTGTGTGCTCATGGTGGTATTTACAGCGGGCTGTGTAGCACGTTAGTTACCTACCATTTCATCAAAGCCCATTTCACTCAACTCGACAGCTGTAAAAGCTCCTCATGGGCTTTGTTTGGTATAGATTAACATTAACCTTTTAAAAAGCCTCTGACCACAAAAACGTTGCTACCAGACCCCAGTGAGATATGTTATGGCCTAAGTGCCTTTTAGCATACACTCACTCTCGGTGTTTCATGGATACACACATCGGAACACGCACAGACACAAACTCACAATCGCACATGTGCGCACACAAACCACAAACACACACTCTGTTCCCTACTCAGAGCATTACAGCCTTTCCTCCTTTACACTTATCTGTGCTCATGTGTCTGCAATGAGTGAGCCTAAGTTACCAAACTCGCAAATTGCCCTGCTGTCACGCAGGTCCCCTTTAAGTGCGCCTTTTAGCCTCCTAAAGGACAAATAAAGTCCATTTAATAACTGCACTAAACACTAATAGTCTATGTGTGGTTGACATTTGTGTTTGTACTAAAAGCCCCCCTCAGGCCACTGCTGGTACAGAGGCAGGGGCATGCAGCTCCCCTCTGTAGCACTAACAGGTCTGCCACAGCTGAAAGCACAAGACAACAGCTCTTAAGATACTCTCTCACACACTGAGCTATTGATCTGTCTAAAAGAACACACAGTGGACGCCACTTGCCACTCTCTTTCAAAACACATTTATGTCTCCCCCCCAAAAAAAAAAAAACTGCAACAAAAGGGAGTTAGGCCAGAATTTTGTATGTGTTTATCTATAGACCTATTTTAAAGACGTGTTATGCTGAGCTTTAAAATGTCGCACCAGTTTATTCCGTAGCTGTGAAATGTGACTGCGGCCATCCTGGAACTACATCTCCTCTTGCCACAATAACTTCAGCAATTTGCTCAGCGATAAGCTCAGCTTCAGCTGGTGAAAAGCGCCTGCTTCACCTTGTACACTGTTTTTCTCTGCTAAGCCTGTCAAGTTCTTTCTCATTTTTTTTCACAAACCTCTCACACACACATTTTCACAGAACATCATTCAAATCAGAGAAATTCTCTCTCCCAACACAAACACACACACACATTACTCTTATTAGATCCATATTTGTTCTGCCACTTTTGCTCGTCAATAATATGATATATTTAGAATTTGCCCTGTTTAAAAAGGTGAAAGAGATAAGAGAGCTTGTTGTTTCAATTTTACGGCTTTGGTGTTGAGCTGTCTTGTTTCTTTATCAGAAGTGGAAAGGAAAGGCTAATTGGTCCAGCACTGCTGATGGGAGCCATCAATTAGTGTTCGGCTTGCCCCCCAGCTCCCCTCCCTCCCGAAAACAGGCCCCTTGAAGTTGGCACATAAGGATCACAAACCCTGCTATAAATACCAATGTTCAGTGTAAATGAAGCTAAAAAGCTTCAACTTCAAGCCACAGTGGCTAAGGGCGGACTCTTCTACCTGCATTTCATGGCTTGTTAGGGGAGCTCTCTGCAGGTATGCCAACAGTGCTCGCCTGACAGGCTTCCAGAGGACTACAGAAAAGTCATAATGAGGAGAGAAAATGCCCGTGTGTGTATGCACATGTGTATGTGCTTCAGAACTTGTGAAAAAGAAAAGCATTGCTCAGTCCCTTGGGGATCACAAAAATCTTTAATTTGCTTTTTATGACACCTAATTAGGTATTCCACTAAAAATCTCTGCTTTAAATAAGATAACTAATTATACAAAAAGGTCGTTCCTCCACCTCAAGAGAACTACTCCTAATTGGCTGAGACCACCACCCACCACACACTCCTTAAACATATCACATGCGTGTTTTACATAACGCTCGAAAAGGCCGAAGCATTTCAGATTAACCTATCCGGGAATTACCGCATGCTGCACCCCCACTGTTCCCCTGTTGGATTCGTGTTTTGTTTAAAACCCTGCTCAGCTCATCAAAGTTAAACACTGTGTGCAACTGACTCCTTTAAGGAGTTAGTCTCAAATCCATTTATTCTTTCATTTATCCTGCTCCTTCAGGCCTGACTGCAGGAGAGAGATGTCTCAATAGAGAAATGCCAAACGTCTACCAGGAAACCAGAGCACATTGAACTGATGCCTCTTTCTTGAAGCCACTGCAGGGAACAAACATAGACTTGATGCCTTTTACAAGAGCAGCCTCTGGAAAACACATTTAATGGTAGTTTAGCAAACTTAGCTCAAATCCACTAAACAAAAACTCGTGACAGAAAATATGATCGTGTCAAGTAAATGTCTTTTCAATTCCCTTAATGCCGTGAGACGTTTTCTTGCACCTGTCACAGCTGTTGGTGCTATGTGAAACGGGGGTAAAGGCAGAACCTCCCATGCTTGTCACCTCCCAGGAAGGAAAAAACTGCATAATGACAGGAAGCGGAGGATAAAGGGCAGCTTCCACTCCAACCCATTTAACAGATGCAAGTGCCACTGACCTTCCAGTGTCATTTGATGTCACCAAAAGCATCTCCACATCACAATTCATTCTTCAATGAGGGATACCTTTAACCCATCAGAGTGGAGACACAGCCCTTGCCCTGCCAAATATCCTTCCTGAGAAAGAATCTAATTTGCCATTAGTACTCCTGCGTGCAAAGGCCTGTCAACTCTCTCCTCTTCCATCCATCGACTTTCTTTAAGATTGCTTCTTTCAAGAATATGTATAGTACGTTTTTCTAGCCCAAGCAGTCTGTCAGAGCATGTATTTTCTATTATAGAGATAGCATCCAAATTCTATGTTACCCTATTTAGACTTCCGTCTTTACAGCTGTATCACAAAATCACATCAGTCTGCTAACCTTAAGGTTTTAAAGGAAAATATGAAGTTCGGAGCAGTCAGGGGAAAGTTTGACTGTGTATTTCCTCACACCGTTTAATGTAATGCTACAACTGGTAATTGTTTTCGGAATTGACAAATTGAGGCAGCTGTGGCCCACTGGTTAGAGAAGCAATCTAGGTACAGAGAGTCACCGGTTCGATCCCGGAACCTGCAGGAAAACATGTGAGAGGGGCTCGTGAATCAACAGCACTTTCCCCTCCCTCAACATTCACAGCTGAAGTGCCCTTCAGCAAAGTACCTAACCCCCAACTGCCTCCCTCTAAAGTGGCAGCCCACTGCTCCGGTGTGTGTGTGTGTCTGCATGTTCACCTACAGATGGGTTAAATGCAGAGAAGAATTTCACTCGAGAGATTAATAAAATAAAAAAAAAATCTAATTTGTAGGTAAGTGGTCTAGGAATTATTTTTTTTAAATCATCATAAAAGTCTTAAACGTATGCATGTATATTGAATATACAACGGAAAAGCTTGAATCTGCAAATCTGTTTGGCATTCTCGATGACTGAACTAATAAATAAATTGTCTATGAAGGTACTGACTCTAACTGGCTTATCAAGTAAGGAACTAATTGTTTTAGATCAATTTGCATGTGCATCAATGTGCACGCAATTAAACCGAAATGAAGTGGATGCACAAATTCACCATATCCCAGTGGAACATCTGCTCTCATTCGCCCTGCATAGCAGAAGGGACGGTGCCTGATTCTGTGTTTTGTTAAATGTCTTATGATCAATTAAAAGCACTGACACCATGGTGTGATGCAGACTTTGCCAGTTCATGCAGGAGGTAAAGGATCTTGATGAGAAGCACTCAGCCTTGCTGACACATGGGGAGGGAGGCAGGCTTTCAAGCAGGTGGAAGCTGGCCATGGGTAGGCCACCTATCAGGGGCCCCTATAATTCCTCCTCCCAGCTGCAGCAGATAAGACAGTTAGTCACCAGCACGACAAATATACAAACTGGTCTGGTCATGGACATCAGCAAGTGACTGCATGTAGCTGAAACAAGATCATTTGTCATCATCAAATGTCCTAAAATGAGATATAAACTTATGCATGAAATATTATATTATATCATATTATATAGGAACACTTCCGTGCTGCTACCTTCGGTGAGTGTGAAGTTCAAAAGCAACAGCAGTTGATTTAAGCTCACTCTTTCACTCTGTCATGAGTGTAAACGCCGTGGCCACGGCAGTCCTAAATAAGAATTTGTCCTAGGGCCGAGGTGTCTGCCTCTAAGGTTAATGGGGATCGCATGCAGATGTCTTGCCATTGTGTGCATGAATCAGCCTCTTTCATTCAGCTTCTGTCATTGCTGTAATTGAGCCCATAGACACGTTTCTCTATTGCCAAGACAAAATACAAGACATCTGTTAATAATATCGTCAGCAAAACACATGCCAGTTGAAAGCAGGCTGATGAGAGTATTTATAAGCAAACTAAAGAACACTGTATGATTCATGTTCTCATCCTTGATGGCGTGTATTGCATGTATTATGAGTAAAAGAATAGATATGCTGGAACACACACACACTCACAGAGGGAATCACACTGACACACACACACACACACACTCTTTAATTAGGTAGTTTCCTACAGGGCCTAAGTCAATATTGCATTTCATACTAAATGTGTTTTTTCTAATAGTTCTCTGTGAGAGCGCTCTATGTTACTGTACGGCATGTTACATTTCCAGATGGTAGTCTATGAATGCTGGGGTCTGTGAGGTGATTTCTGGGACTGTATGCATGCTATGATTACAACATAATTAACACCCACAGTAAGTGGGAGAGAGCAGACAGGGCTGGTGCAGATGAGGAGGGGACTGTTCATTAACAAGATGCACTCTCTCAAACTTTGCAGCTTGCTGTGGCTAATAAGCCCCGGTGAAACGGAGCCCAGCCGTCCCTTGCATTGACCCTGGCACTGCCTGGGATAAGGGAGGGTTTTGTCTCCTGGAATAATTGCTCTTTTCACATGTTACAAGTGTCCTGACCCCCACGGTCTGCAGCCACTTTCCCTACCATAATTACTCCTGATCCGCTCCAAATGAGTCAGCCGCATTAGGGCTGCAATAACACTGGCCCAGCTTCAAGCGCGGCATGGGGAGTCTCAGCAGAGCAGCCTGGAACAGGACTGCCTTTTCTCCCAGCACAAGGCCATTTCCATCACGTCAGAGGTGCATTTCTTACACTTGAAGTCAGCACGAAGGCCCTGGGCCCTTTTCTGAGGCTTACAGAAGGCATTGTTAGCCTCTGGTGCTCACTACTCACGGTGGTTTGGCTGCAAAATCCATCCCAATTAACGGAAAACTTCATTAGGGTGATTTTTCCACACTTTCAGCCCCCCTATTATTTTTAATTTATTCACATGGGGTTAATTAAAAGAAATGTATCACAGAGATATGCTTCCTAATTAAATTCATTGCAGCTTTTTTAAAACATTAAGCTTGCAGTTTCCAAATTATTACAGAAGGTAACTTGTTCCAACACTTGCTCAGTGGTGGGGTAAGATTAGAGCCGTGCAAGGTAAGCTGTCAGCGGAAGAGACTGAGGGAGAGATGGGGCAAGAAAATGAGAGTGAGGGAGCAAGATAAATGAGGAGAGGTAGAAAGGACAAAAAAACATTTATGGTTTTATCGCACGGGGTTACCCCAAATAAACCAATGAGAGGAGGGACGACTGCGGAACTGTCACAGTGTTGACAGAGCGAGGAGAACATTTGGTGTCATCGAGCAAATTAAATGAGGACGATTTGGGCTTCTAAAAACCTGTGAGTTTACCATTTCTAATCTATAAGAGCAAGCTGTCTAATAAACAACATGGGGATTGAGTGTATATATATATACGTACGTTTACACTTGGATAAGAAATGGAACCGTATGTGCTATTTCCTGATTCCTGCCAAACCAAATCAAACCAATAGAACTGTCAAAGCCACTTTCCGCCATCCAGAACAGAATAACGCACAAACACTTTTTAGTTCACATTAAAAATGCATTTGGAGAGGAATAAATGTAGCCCTCTAAAGTTTGTGTCACTCATAAGGTCAGGAAGTGATGTACTAAATCCTCTCCACTCCCCAGCAATTACTGCACTCTTATTATTTCAAAGGAAATTCTAGGAGACAGGTGTGCCATTCATGGTACTCGGTGTGTCAAAAAACGGAGGGGGAAGAAGGAACGCCATACTGTGGTGCACAGTGTGAGGCTCTTTAATCTTGAATAATGCAAATTCCCCACAGGAGGTAGTTATTTAGCAGCACGGGCCTCTAATGTCATTCAAACAGCTACTGTCACAGATGATGGTGTAAATAGTCAGAGAAGTTGGTTGGGAGAGAATATAAAGGTAGAACATCCTGGAAACAGCAAAATGAACCCTTTTTTGATGCCTTCCAGACATACAAAAGGGTCTTAGTTGGACGTTCAGATGTTGAACCCATTTTGCACGTCAATCAGATGAATAGAATTCTGGACTGAGCAACATTACAGACGTGATCTTCACGTCTCCGACACATCGAATGGTTGCTTGGTTCAGTTGGTGTTGATTTCTGTGGGAATGTTTTTATTTTATGTCCAGATATATCTGAATTAGTAAATAAAACCATCAAACTTCAGCACTGGTATAATCACTAACTTCAATATCCAAACCCTGATCGACTATAGTTCACAGCCCTCCTTTAATCACTAACTTTAATTAGATGCTTAAGGTTTGATTCACTGTAGGTCATCCAATGAGAGATGAGCCAGCTTGACTGAGATTATCCTGTATTGTGTAATGTGAATCTGCCTGAACACAGAATCAATTGAAAACAATGTAGTGATGTAAAGTGTACTGTACATGTGTACCGATACTGAACAGCATTTTCATCCTATTGTTGGGTGAGAAAAACAACCTACGGTGAATCACTGAACTCTGACTTCCCCTCAGGTCAAATCTGTGTTGTTCTCCTCGCACCTACAATTCAATATTTGAGCTGAGCCGCACTGTGTAAAATTATGTTTGTGCAGAGTTTGACACTAGAAGGCAGTTTTCAGGAGTCAAATGTGGTAATTATATTCGTCCTGCAGAAAACATGTAGTATTTATTAATGTATTTCTCTGCCTTAATGTGTGTTTGGAGGGGATCATTAGAAGCAAGGCATTATGACACTCAACCTGCAGAAAATGCAATATAGCAAAGGGAATAGAGCTGTGTGGTGTTTAAAAGACATTGACAGTGAAACTAGGCAGAGAAGTCCTGCTAGCAGCCCCTAGAGGCTGCACCGCTCCTCACAGCCCACAAGTGTCTTCTACTGACCATCCAGCACTGCCAACCACACACTTACAAAACCAAAACTGAAAGCACGAGAAACTCTCAAACACAATATTACTAAATACATGCAAGCGGCTACAGTGATTGGACAGTGTGAAATACTTAAGGATCAAAGCTCCTGATGGAAATGGGAAACGTCTCTGCCGGCACCATGTTATGTGAAATATTAGGACAATACCGCAAGATAGTTTGTAATAATTACAGATGATTATTTCTGCTGGTGACAATTGGCCATGTGTGACAGTCAAATCTATCCAATCAACACTTGTGTTAACAAATCTATTGGTGGATGGGAAAATTGCTTCTCCTGAGAACCAAAATGAACACATGTCACATAAAGATGAAATTCCAAACTCTGTTCTGTTGTACAGAATTAAAAACATTAACAGTTTAGTAATACAGTTTAGCGAGGGCTGCGCACTCCCCTCAAGATTACAATTATCTATCTAGGTACAATATTTAAGTTTTTATTCTTTCTTTTGAAATGTTATTTACATTCCTTGTCCAAGCACTCAATTGAGAAAGAAACATATATGATGACATCAGTTATTATATCTGCTAATCTCAACAACTTTGCGGCGCGTCACTCGCATGCCAAACCAAACAAGACAGTACAGTGAGTGCACCGGGTTAACAGGTGAATAAATGTTTTGATGTAAAATATACTGATGGGATGTAGCAAAGGGTGTTTCATGGTTGTTTGTAGAAGCGTCAATGATATATCCCACATCAGGAGCGTAGTCAACAGCATCCTTCCAGTAACAAGTCAGTCAGACCTGCTTCCAGCAGGTTCGATGAGCCATTATTCGTAATGCTCAACCACCTGGTAATGATCAATATCACAGTGTTTTTCCTACGGCTGAGAACAACTTTGTACTTGTGCAACATAAACATTACCTCTGAGAATGTCTGCTTTTCTCTCAGAGGCTGCTGGGTTTCTCCGAGGGGATTTGTAAAGTAAGGAATGATCTCACCTAGTCAGCATAACTGTGGGTTCTCTAAGAGATTTCTTGTAACATTAGGAGATGCAATAGATGCAGAGAGAGGTGTGACTCTGTTTTTTGCAAAGGTTTGTCAAGAAAGTTGGAGGTATCTTGACAGCTTTTACATTAAGTCTCTATCATTTTCTACTCAGGAGCGGCTAAGTTTTGTGAAATCCTGTTGACCGACTGGCACTCAGAGAGTACAGACCTCCAACAACGCTAATGTAAAAAAGACGGTGGTTTTTGCAATGTTAAACAAATCTTCCCTAATATATATTTATTCCTTGGCCCATGCTACAGCCCGTCACCAAGGTCAGTTAAACTGGGCCGGGTAGTTTTTGCGTAATCCTGCTATCAGACAGACAAACCAACGCTGGCTAGAACATAACCTCCTTGGCGGAGGTACTGACCATCGGAGCTTAGTATTTCTCATTTGTTCTTATACTCCACTTTGTGAGACCTGATCTTTGGGGAAGCTGTGGAACTAAAAGTGAAAGAAGATTAGTACTGAAAATTTGCCAGTTCGATCTGCTGTACAAGTGTGGTTGGAGGAACAATGCTTTCCCTTACCTCAAGATCCACAGCTGAAGTGCAATTGAGCAAGGCGTTTAACCCTCGATGCCCCGGTGCTGCAGCAGCTCCGGTGTGTGTGCACGTTCACTACCTACGAATCACGTGGCAAATTGAAAGTACTAATTTCCTCAGTGCATTAACTAGCCTGGGCAGACCGTAACCACTTGTGTTGTTGTAATGTTCTTGTTTGTGTACTGGAGAATAAAGAATGAATCTGAATGTAAATCCATCTCAACATGAATAAAAGAGTTTCGGAACGCACGACCATTGAAGGGATCCGTTCTTTATAAAACATGAAGTAGCCCGATATTCTTGCAAGAATATTGATGACAACATGGCGAACATGAGGTCTCTAGGAATAATAAGTGGGATGCTCTTACAGCTCAAGAGTGCATAATTGAGTTTGTGTGCCCGACTGATGAGTGAAGCCATTTACATCGAGGGCAGGTGGGCGCGCTCACTTAAAACAAGTCTCAATTCAGTCACTTTGAATTCCGGTAAGATTATGGAAAATGATACACATCTCGAACACTCAAAGACGTGAAACAATCAGGGCCGATAGGGATCAAGAGGTTTAATGGTGACAGATGAAATTATCTCAAGTGAGAATTCTGCATTCCTAAGATGGAATTAAACATTCACTGATGGTACAAATGATATTTTCCTAGCAGTTAAAAGGAAAAAAGTCAACAGCTTAAGTATAGTACGGGCAGTTAATGGCACACTGATGTTATGTCTAAATGCAGTATAGATGAGGGTTATATCACATCTACCAGAGAAGATGCATACGGTGTGTTTTGGCATTATGTTGTTATGCGTATGCATTAAAAAAATAGTGTTGCCTGCAATAATCAAAGCACTTTTTCAAACCAAATGCACAACTACCTTAAAAAAACTGAAAAAAAGTACATAGAGTGTTCTGCAGGTGCGTGTAATAGAGGTTTATGAAAAAAAAATGCCAAAGAAATATCAAATGAAGCAATGCGTTTTGTAATATCGTACAGGGCCCAGAGCACAAAAAAAACAGACGTAATTTCAATATTTGAAATGGGCAAGTTTAATTTTGAAGTAAGAGCAAACCAATAAGCAGAGAAAATAGCAAAATACGAGAGAGCAAATTGCAAATCCTTTGGAAAAGTGAAAAGACTTAAGGAACATATAAAAGTAATCTCCAACTGGAAATTAGAAATCAACCCTGAGAAAACCAAATAACAGAAGAGAAATATTACTGTCCACTTTCTAAACCAATATAACAGCGCTACAAGACAGTATTACCATGGTAACACCGGTAAAGAATGAAGCAATTCTTATTATTTCAAAATAAGAATCTGAGCCCGAAGCCCAAGTTTTATTACAGCGGTCGACAGATCACCAGTCTGGATTCATCTGAAGGATTGTTTTTCAATCACATGCTTTATGAGGCTACAAATTTTTCTGGACAGTGTGATAAGGGGCCCGTAAATTAATAAGTAAGGGTACCCAGAAATGCATCAGTGGCTGGGAGATTTCTTTCTCTGCTCAGGATTTCAGTGTACAGTTGTGTTAATGATTAGCAAAAACAGGCCCACAGTGTGCACCACTTTCTTCTCTTGCAGTTGGTGTAAAGAGAGACAAGGAAGGGCTCTCAAATAGGTCGCAAGTTGCAGCCGGAATTTGGAAGGGGAAAATAAAATGATTTAGTTACAGGTGTCGCAATTCATTCTAAGTATGACCTGCATTTAAGGACATTTCCTAAAAGCAGCGTCTATATTGCTTTAGCAGCCCTCCTCCGTGCTCGCAGGCTCTGCTTTATCAGATAGTGTCTATCATAAGTTAATGACTGTGTCAGTTGAGGATACAGTGATTAGTTTACGATCTGCTTCCAACTTGTGAGGGACAAGACGATCTAGACGAGCTACATACAACATACAACTAATAAAAGCAATGTTTGAGGTTCGATCTCGCGACGTTTATCAGGAGAAGTAACACCTAAGAGAAGGCTGTCTGAAAAAGTATTTTTAATTGAAACACTTCTTAATGTCACATAAGGAAGCGGTCAGATTCTTCTCGGGTCATTACCTCCACATCTGTTTGTCTGTCAGCAGGATTAGGCAGAAACAAGCAGGAGGATTTTCTTGTTGGACGGGTGTAGCACAGAAAGAAGAAGCCAAAAATATTTGGGCAGATCACTTTTATATAGCGAAGAAGAACATTTTTGTTCTCCTTTCCGTTGGTTTAGCTATGCGGTCTACGGCGTGCCCTTCTTTGTATCACAAATTAGTACAGACTTCTCTGTCTGCCAAACAAGCAGCCTTACTTCAGTGCCAACTTGCAACGCAGGTTTTGAACTCAAGACCAGAGGCACTAGTCATCTGTTTTATGGGCCACATAAGGACTGAAATATGAACGCTTAAGCAGCATGCACGAACACACACAGGCATAATAGCAAATCAATCAAGAAAAACAGACAGTAATCTAACACATACACCTATGTGGCCACCCAAAACACAACTCCCTATCAACATATGCACACATTTAATTGTGCAGGCACTGAGTGGATACATTAGACAATAAGGTTGAATTGACAAGCCTATAACTTTAGAGCCAATAAACGTTAAGAGGCACCATAGTGAATGAGACCGGATCCGAGCAGCTCTGTTGACAACCAGGCCAAACTGCTGGAGCTACTGTCGGGTCCAGCAAATAAAGGGTGAAGCTTTTAGGCAATGAGCAGCAGGTGATCTCAGCTTTTCTGCAAGTCCTAATGCTCCTAAAAGCCACTCTCCCTGGTTCTGTAATTGGGCATCAGTAGTTAATGTAGTATTGACTGCATTACATGCTCTTGTGCATCCTTTCCCACTAATGCCATTTGCATCACCTTGTACATTTACCATATTGCTTAGCCAATAACTGTTAAAAGCAATCTGAATCATGAATCATATAGAGAACTTTTAGCAAGACGGACATTTAGAGCAGACAATTTACAGTTCAGTTAATTTGAGTACATTAGCAGCAACAACATGGATTCAACCAGACAGGCCAATTTATGTCTTTGCCGCAGAATGTATTTCTTTTCATAAGTGTAAGTGAAAGGATGCTCTGCTATGTAATATCCATTTTCAATCATAAATAATGGGTTAGAAATGCATCCATTACTTGTGGAGGACAAACCCTCAAGTGCGCAAAAGCTGTATGCTGCAGTTTGAGAAATAACACAGAAAAATATATTTTATGGTTTGTGGAGGTTGTTCTAGTGCATGTCAGCAGGTGGTCAGCAAAACAACCTTCAGCAGACGCTTTAAAAAGTGTCAGAGGAAATAAAAAACACCATGGAATAACTTAATATCAGACCTTTAGTGACATGTGTGTGCTCCACTTTGAATATTAAACCATCCTGTATTAATGGATTTGAATGCACTCACAGTACACCGAGCATCATTTAGACTTGTATAGCATGTGATAAATGCACCCAACATCTTCCCATCAGTTTAATCCAAAATGGGACATCATTAGAGGCGAGTTTGATTTAAATTAAAATTAATTAGATTGCCTCACCCATTAACCTAAATACATTGAAATAGATAAGTAATGCAAGTAGGCCTATTTGGTTTGGAAAGTGAGTGAACGCGGCGCGGCGTTATCCATAATTTGCAATCAAGTTAAAAGCACTCTGCTGTCATCTCCCATCCCGTGGAGATGTCAAAGGCTGCATCGCTAACTTCACAGAAAGCACTTAGAGGAGGAGGAGAGCAAACAGGAGCCACATGCACTGCAGCGTCGAGTCTCCCCAAACTCCGGGTTACACATCCAACCGCTGGACGCAGCAAGTCAAAATAAACATGCAAGTCGTCGAAACTAAACTGTTTGGCAGCGGTTGTATATTTGTCTAAGTGCACCTCAACTTCAGTGTGTGGAGCCTTGATAATCTCGCAAAAAAAAAACACGGACCCTGTCGGGAGTAAATGAGATTGGGGGGGAAAGCCGATATAAAGCGGAGGCTGCGGGTGCTCAAGGTCCGGGGCGACGGGGAAACATTAACGTGTACAATGTCAATCTGACTCCCCGGGTTATTGCAGCCTCCGATCGAAGACGTTACTCACCCTCTTCCTTGTCCAGCACCATCGTCCTGAGGAACGAGGAGTCCTTCCCCGGGCGATCCGTCCTTGGCTCCAGCGGGCTGCACCGCTCGGTCTGCTCACAGCTTCTCCTGGAAACGGCTTTGAAACGCGCGGTTGACTCGACTACGCCTCGATAAACCAAAAAAAAAACCCTCGAAAGATGGATTGCTGTCGGTAGGTTTTCCCCCCCTTATCAATAATAATTCACACGCGGAATGCGGTGCTACACGCCGTGAGATCCCTCTATCCGGACTGAGCTGCACGGCGAATAAATAGCGATCAAACAGCGTTGGTTGCTCTTGATGAATTCCATGCGAATAAAAAAAGGCAAAACAATGAAAAGCGATATAAATCTACAGAGTCGCCTGTCTGTAATGCTGCACGCACGGAGACGGATCGGACTGAACGGCTGAGCTCTCTCCGCTGTTAATATTCTCTCGTTCTCATTTGCTCTGAAACGGCAACTGTATTCAAACAAATCCAATTGCAAATCTGACAACTGCTGAAAGCGAAGTCACGCCGCCTCTCTCCCAGTTTATGTGGCGAGCTCGCCTCTGCTGCTGCTGAATAAATGCGCGCAGTTTCCAGAGACCCTAGGATTCCCCTGTTAATTAAATCAATTCATTATGCTCAGATCTGATTAGCAGCCCTTCCCCCCTCTTTGAATCAATTATTCAATACACAAACATAATTGCTTGTGCCAGAGGTGTCTAAGTATTAGCTTATTTAACTCCAAGGACACTAATTACCCCTAGGGCAAGGGAACTTTTCTCATTAATTCTGACAAAACACAAAAGCACAGCTAAGGGAAAGTGTGTGCGTGTGTGTTCGCCAGTCTGAATGTGTGTGATAGAGAGAGGAGAGGAGAGCGCGCACACGCCCACCCGTTTGTATTGACGTGCACGTTCACGCGGGTGCGTGTGTGTCAAGGAGAGAGAGAGAGAGAGAGAGAGAGAGAGAGAGAGAGAGAGAGAGCGATGCTGCTCCATCAGTGCCTGGTACATTTTCGCTACACATAAAATGCGTCCATTGTTGTCTTCCTCTTACTTTTCTTGCAGAATTTAATGGAAGTGGCATCTAATTGTGGTCTTTTTAGCAGTTAATTAGTGTCCAGACACAGTTATCATACATGCTGCAGATAAACAGCCTTTCAAAAGAGGCAGCACAACAGATGGGCTGCGTTTTTGATTAGTGGGTAGATAGAAGGTTCACTTTCGAATCTGGTAATATAATTGTTGCCTGTTATTGCCAAGATGAAAGTGTTGCTGTTTCATGGTGGAGCCTTAAATAGCACCACTTTCACTTGCCCTGCGGAGACTGTTAACCAATTAATGGTGAGATCCAAGAAAGATTAGCCATGTAGGAGAGTGGAGTGGAGTATAACAGCAATGATGCTGGTTCGTCAGCAGCCAGCAGGCTGTCTGTGGTGTGAGCTTGCTCAGTCTGTCCTTGCCTTCTGTTACGTTTTGCACCAGATATGACTCATAAGCACTTTATCATTAGCAACTCTACGAACAGATAATAACCCTAATGCGCACATAAGCTATCCTGTCCAATATGTAAAAGTGTTCACAACTTTTTGTTGTGAGCCTCTTTAAAGATTGACATGACGTAACGTTTTGATTTTGTCCAGTGAATCATCCTCAAAAACCTTTTTGTCAAGGGATGAGTATGTGTTGGGACAACGCTTTCATTAATTACTAATGTTTTAATGCACCACAAATATAAAGCGTGCTGTACATAACCCTATGGGATAATTTCAGTTCTCTGGGTAGCAGGCTGCGGAGAGATTGGGTTGGCCCTGAAATCAATGGGCTGATCCCTCTCTGTCCGGCTTCCTGGCTGACATGCTTGACTTTTCATCTCCACGGTCACATAGATTGATGACTTATGATCGAGAGTGTATGTTTGCTGACCTCTAGCGAAGTGAGTGACATACAATTAATCCAATCAGGCAGAAAAATGTTTGTGTTGAAAAAAACATTTGTGAAGACCATTCACAGAGGGAAAGGAAATGTCGGCTGGTGGATAAAAACAAAGGATTGAGATGTGAATTTACCACAATTACTGAACAAGTCCGCCAAATGTTGGAGCCAAGATGTTATCAGAGACTCCGAATCATGTCACTGAGGATGTGTAATGGATATTTAAATCTCAGTGACATTTGATTGTAATATGGTGACATGGACTTGAACTCTGGCGCTCAATCATGGCGGCTGTCATCATTACAAATTACCCGCGTTACCTTTGTGTGAAGACATAACATTCTCCATGTCCATGGTACATGACTCATGTAGACCCTCTCACATTGTCTTGGGTGCAGACCCTTTCCTACTCAACATCCAAGTGCGGGGTCAGTACATACTAGAAACAGGCCCCTGAGTATGCTTCTCTAATACACAGTTAATTAAAATTCATTTCTGAGCATGCATTAGCAATGCCCATCTATTTATGGGTGTCTCTCAAATGCAGCCACTACAAAACAGTGCTCTGTAATTAACCCCACCTAATCAGATAGCGCACTAGTCTTGTGTTCCTATTCGTCCTCGGGCAAACAGCCATTGGACTGGGTTTTCAGAGAGAGGATGAGCCCATTCTATAGTTCAGAATGGCTAAGCAGATTAAAACCTCATATCAAACATGATATTTACAGGCAAGGCTCATTGGAGAGTGCTCCTTTTATGTAGGATGGGGAGAGGCTTCAGGGCTGGGCTTTTAAAGCCATGTCCCTTAATTCTATTCCGGCTAAGTGGGATGAATGGTGCTTTTTAATCAGACCACTGACAAGGGCTCTGTGTTGTAAAAATATAAAGATGGTGTCCGATAGTTAAGATGCTGAATGATATGCTTTTAGGCCAGTTTCCTAGCTTCTAGCAATTTTCAAATGTATTCTGACATTATGCTGACATCCATGTAAACAGCAGATGACTAACCCTGTGTGCCTTAAACACCTCGGCAAGTATTTGTAAAAGAAAAAAATAATTTATAGTAAAGTCCCCCTTTATGCATTGAGTTTAGAGCTGTAATCTCAGACAGGCTATAGTTCAGAATGTACTGCTTTTGCATGTACACTGTGCTTTGCATTCAATTTTGTGCACAGAGAAGCGACCTGAATGAAGTTTCATTGAACAGTGAGACCTACTTTACTGTCTTTACTCTATAAGATTTAAGGTTCAGCTCCTCCTAGTGGCTGATCTTTGCTATGTTCTCCCTCAGACTTGCACACAAATGGGTTTGACAGCAGAGGTTTAACACATCACATAATAAATTGTAACCACGCTTTATTCCCCTCCTCATAGAGCTACTGGGATGGTGGGTGGAAAATAATAATTACTTGAATCTTTCTGATGTGACCTGACAGACTCACCATATAGAAAGTAATACAAAATGGTATAAGCCCTGCTGTTCAACTCATTCTAGTCAATTTGAATTTCATGACCAATCAAATGTAGACAAGGTGTCATTTGGTGGGTAGGGGAGAGGAGAGAGTGAATCCCTTTCCCAAACAGTTAATCCAACTTTAATCCTAGTCATTAGGAATTAGACATGCCGAGCTGTCCGGCCGTGCCTCTAAATTACAATCAAACGGTTACCAATTACACAAATTATTGATGGTAGATTCTTTTTTCAACTGCAAATTAAGGCTATTAAGGAAGGCTCCTTTTTAATGCAAAAGTGACTAATTAACTAGCGGATGGGAAATCTGCTGCCCAGATATCAAAAAAGTTCTCAGCACACATTGCAGGAACACAAGGGAACCAATTAGTTTAATTATCAAAACAGCTAATTAAAATTGCACAGTTCCTAATTAGTTCTTTGCTTTTGCCTCTAATTGACAGCATGGAGATAAATGGGCTGCCGATGAAAATGGGGAGAGGAGAAAAACAGGAGAAACTTCGGCGGAATATTTATGCTGACTTTATCTCCGTCTGTGTGGCAGCCCTTGAAAGTGGAAAATTAATGACCTTAATTCCCAAACTGTTTTTCCTCTAACGGTGCTCCCCTCTGCGCTCCTGGTGCATGCTCCTTTGTATGGGCCTGCCACCCTGCCAACTGCTGGAATGGGAAAAAGGCAGTACTTGGGGGTGGGTAGCAGCCACGATTCTCCTCCCAATGTGACAGCTCCCACCTAACAATGGAGAAAGATGAAAGAATAGAGCAGATGTAACCACTGGGAGCGTTGCATCACGGGACTGCAACTGTGTTAGACTTTTTTTTTAAAGTGCTTCTCACATCTATGAGGACACTAATTTGTCCCATGAAAAAGAAGGAACTCTGATGAGACAGGAATAAAAGACAGTTGATGGCGCAGGAATACTTTTAATGCATTTGTGAATTACAATTTTAGATTAATGAATATAATGCCTGGCAAAAGCACCGCTATTGAAACTTTGAACAATCCTGTATTTGCTGATAATATAAAGTGGTGGACTGCAAACACAACCTTTTGTTATACCCTCCAGCTATATCGTTACAGCTCTCCCTCCGTATTGGTATGATCTGTTTCAAGGTCCTTGGAAATAAAGAAAGATGGATCCTGTTAGACAGAAATGCCACACTAGCAAATCTGAACTACAACCATTACCTCACAAGATTCTGACTCGCGTTTGACCCGTCTGCCACACATTGTCTCTTTGTCTGTGTTCCTAGCAAGGCCAACCTTGTCACACGTAATCCTGTCCCTTCTGCCTGCATGCATGTGGGTACTCTTGGCACATTAGTAGATAAATATCAACTAATCAGTTTACTTTTGGGACTGTGTTAAAATGTAAATTGCATTAATGCTCAAATTATGCATCAAACTACGCAGATAGACCAGACCCGAGGCCACATAATGTTAGGATCATTCAGTTAGTGCCTTGTACATGCAGTGTTAATGGACTATGATTTCCCCTGCTCTGGTTCAAATCAAGTGTTATACGTCAGCCAGTTGGTGTCTGGGAAACTGGAGGAGCTTTGTGAATTGGAAGAGAAAGCCTTTTTGTAAAATCCATTAAAAGCCAGCGAGGTGACTTCTTTTGTCTTATCTTGTAGAAAGGAAATCTGACTCCATGTGCATTTTAATATCCTACTGGACTCTGTGTTGCATAGATATTCATTTACCTGCAATCTTACAAGCAGAAATTGGTAGCGCAAAGTGCATTTAGGAACATTCTAGATATGATTTATCTGAACTCATCCTATCCGTTTCAGAATGACAGTGTGAATTGGCAGGGCTGTTGCAAAGCCTTGGCCTAGATGAACTTGCTGCCCATGACTAACAAACACACGTCTACCACTAATTGATTGTCTTGTGTTTTATTTATGGTGCAGTGGTAATTAGTGGACAGTATAATGTAAGCCATTCATTAGCACCTGGCTACCGCTATGGATTTCACTGCTTTGTCTCAGATGCACACATCATTAGGGAGAAACAAAGACTGGAATTTATTAGCATGGCTTCTTATAAACATTCTTAAAGTCAGTGTGCCTTTAAGGAAGAACACAAGCCTGTAAAACTTTTGTCAGCATTTGCTCACTGATTCCATTTGCCACGGAATATGTTAAGGAAGAGCAGTATAAATTTAATTTTAATTGTTTTGTACACACGCCAGTGAAAAGGAACTGATTGGATACAGTTCAGAGACAGTATATTAATACGTTATTTTCATATGTTAATTGGTTTGCATAATCTCTCCCTGTGCTTGGTTTGGAAGTACCTGGCATTGAGAAGGGGACTAAAGAGAATAGAAGACTCCAATTTACATAAAACCAGCTCCTCTGAACATTAAATAATAATGCATCTGCAAGCTGAAGGTGTGTTCATTTAGCAGAAAGCACATTTATATAATTTATAGTCCAGCTGTTTCACTGCTTTCGAGTCCATTTTCCTCCCTGCTTGCTTTTAATGAAATCTTGTTACTGGAGAATTGACTGGAGTGAATTGAGATTTTAATCCCATTGACATTCTAGCATGGAAATGCACACTGGTGGGAACTTTTAATGGTGGGCCCTGTAATCAGGCGACACATGTATTCAGCTCCCTACAATAAT
>CAAKHC010005068.1:20984-33349 GCA_901007825.1 Macroramphosus scolopax | reverse complement strand
TCAATATATATAATAGAATGAGATTAAATATCAACACTATATTTATCTTCCTTCTCTTATGCAAAAATAAATGCAATATATTTGATGTTTTAGCTGCAGGTTGCAGAGCTGAAGGGATTAGTAAATAAATTGATTAGAAAAACAAAGGATGATACAAATACTTGCAGATTAATTTTTTCTGTCAACTAAACATTTTAGCAATATTTCGAGTCAGCTTGTAAAACGTATATATTCAGTAAACTGAACACGTGTTTTGGACTTAGGACTTCGTTTTTAAAGACAATACATTTAAGAATCTTCAGATTAATCAATAATGAAAATAATCGCAAATGCAGCCTAACACGAGGTTATAGCACAGGAGTGTTGTTAATAATAAATCTACCTCAACACAATTTGGCGAGTTGTGTTATTATCATTATATACGTCGATACTCACTATCAAAGCAGTGACATTTGACATTAATATATATATTAGTTTTTAATAATCGGTCTTTGGCGATTAATCGAGCGCTCTTAACTAGTTCGTCCATTTAAAGCACCGCAGCATTAAACACGTCGATTTTACATCGTTTCTTTAGATTATCACATTATTGTCTTTCACATCACCATCATCCGGTTGTATTCATCCACCTGCCGCTGGTTTACCGGGACTTCTTTCTGGCGTCGACGGCGCAACAACAACAACCACGAGGAGACGCGCGCGCAGACGATCATTAACAACACGGATCGCTGCACGCGCAGGCTCGCTCGCCTTTTACACCAAACACCCACGAAGCAAGAGAAAACATCCAGTCGCCATGCTTTTGTCGTCCTGAAAACCCGCCGGTGGTGAATGAGCGGAGCTTTCTTACCGCGCCAACTTCCGCCCGCCTCAGTCAGAGACCATGTGCTGTTCGGTTTGTTGTTGTAATGATCGGACGGAGACGGTGAGCTGCTGCTTCGCTTAGAGCAGGTTCCGCCTCCGTCGCTGCGTCCTCCCACATGGGCAGCCTGGGCCTGGGCCAGCTAATGACTACATGTTTGCATGTGTCTGCAGAAGCCTGGTCCTCATCCAGCTACTCATGTCTCAGTCTGACTGCAGCAGCCTGGTCCTCATCCAGCTACTCATGTCTACATGTTTCAGACTGACTGCAGCAGCCTGGTCCTCATCCAGCTCCTCATGTCTACATGTCTCAGTCTGACTGCAGCAGCCTGGTCCTCATCCAGCTCCTCATGTCTACATGTCTCACTCTGACTGCAGCAGTCTGATCCTCATCCAGCTCCTCATGTTTCAGACTGACTGCAGCAGCCTGGTCCTCATCCAGGTATCAGGTAGCATTTAGGCCACAATACAGGACAATCAATTAAGCAATAAGCAACAGACCAGAGACTCAGACACAACATGCACTGAAATACAAACATCAGCACTGAATGTTTGTCTTCCAGAGGTTTGGTCAGTTCAGAGCAGGGCAGATATAAAGGCACATGCTTTGTGTCAAAACCAACAAAACTGCCACCTGTCTTCTTGTCCCACATGCTAATTGGCTTAAGAGAACATTTACCAAACATCTCGAGAGTGTGTAATTTAGCAGCTCAGTCATTACCTTGTGGCTGAACAGCTGGTGGGGCTGGATCGACCTTGACCTGCTCTATCGGCTTTGTGGGTAGTGGGGGCGAAGGCGCAGGTTGATGATGCTGCTGTTGCTGTTGTTGTTGTTGTTGCTTCTGCTGCAATTGTTGTTGCTGCTGCAGTTGTTGTTGCTGCTGCTGCTGTAGTTGCAGTTGTTGTTGCTGCTGCTGCTGTAGTTGCAGCTGTTGTTGCTGCTGTTGTTGTTGCTGCTGCTGCTGCTGTTGTTGCTGCGTGGTGGACGTTGGACACGTTTCTCTCACCACCAGTGACGTTGGCTTATCTTTACTGTCCTGAACCAGTCGAGAGGCCTAGGACATGACATGGAAACCAAAGGTAGAGGAGCACGTGTGAGTAAAGCCATTCGATACAGGGACGACTGGAACTGTTATTCCATGAGTCAAAAATATAGAAACCATTAAGTTTGGAAAATATCACACCAATGGGAAAATATTACAGCAAGAATCCCAAACGCAGAGGATTCCTGTGTCTTCTGATTGTATGTCTTGGAATAAATGTGAAATCTGTGGGTGTCATTGGAACATCAGTTTTTTGTTTCGCTAGTAACCATGTGAAAAAAAAAATAAAAAAACATCTGCAAGTAGGACAGAGAGCCACGTCTCATTAGAGACCAGGATTCACACGTTGTGCAATTCTGAACTGACATCTGATATCCTGTGGTCCTGAATCCAGTTATGCATGTAAGGTGTAGATTAGTGCATCAACACAAAATTAATCTGCAATTAGTTTTATAATCGAATAATCATATCAGCCCTTGTTGTACGTGACAATGTTAAACCATTGCTGGTTGCAGCTTCTGAAACGGGATGAACTGAATATATTTAGATTTTGCACTGTTGACCAGACAAAACCAGACATTTGAAGACGACATCATCACGGCCTCTAAAGCCAAGTTGACATTATACCACATTCACAACTGTCACAACACTACGGTGTTCACACACCAACAGGCTGTCAGGTCTTTCAACTACATTCTGTCATTCAAAAAGATGTGAGAACTGTCGGCGAATGAAACGATACCGTGCGTGAGAAAAGGATCTTTTGTTCCGCGAATTAATGTCACTGAGAAACAAGCGATCCAAGGTGCCAAAAAAGAGAAAACAGAAAAAAAGAACAACTGCGGAAGAAACGATTGAGATGTTGATGCTCATTTCTTTGGGAACTTGTGTGTGTGGCGACTTACAGTTGGCTGTATTTGTAGGTTGATGGCAGTGAGCTGGACGGGCTGAGCTTTGGCATGATTGAGGGAGGAGTGGAGTGCATGGGGGCTGATGGTGGAGTGGAAGATGGTGGCCTGTTGGCTGGGTGTCGAGGGCTGATGGGGAGCAGGTTTGGGCAGCACAGGGACGGGGTGCTGCTGTGGCTGGATCGACGCCGTCTGCAGCAGCTGTCCCGACGTCCTTTGAGAACTTTGGCTCTGATGGACCACAAAGTGCTGCTGCTGCTGCTGCTTTTGCTGGTGAACCAGGGCGTGGGGCTGAATCTGAGTGTACGCTGCAACGAGAAAAAAACAGCACTCGTTCTTATTATGTATTCATTATTTAAATATGAATTTACAGAACTTTTTATCCAAAGCTCAGATCGCAGAATAAACACAAAATCTAAAAGTTGAACTTGATCTTACAAATCCTGTCAGATCATTTGATTTATTTCACATGTAGTCACAACTGTCCAAAGTCTGTATATCGGGAGCACGGCGCCACAGGCTGCATCCAGGAGCTTGTTTGGGAGTGAACCCTTTACCTGTGTGCCCCTTGTTGTCTGGATGTGATATGAAGAACTTGTTGGGAGTTGCCCTGAGAGCCCAGCTGTGGCAGTTTGGGCCTAAGAGTTTCAATATGTCCTTTCACCACCTGTCAGTATAGTTTTGGGTAAAAGGCATCCTGAGCATAATGACTTCCCCCGAAGCCGAAGACAAGGAACATCGGTCTTGCATTGTGGGAGTATTTGTTCGAACGTGAGATTGTTCAGCGGAAGCCCGAGGCTGGTTGACTATTAGAAAGGAGCACGGAGAGCCAAACTTCCATGACACTCTTCATGAAGTAAATGGTGCGTCAGTAGGTCACAACTCCTCTTCTGCTGCTGCCTCCTCCTCCTCATCTCTCACAACTCTACCAGGAAACAATAAGAACTAATTGAGTCATTCCTATTACCGAAACTCAAACAGGAAATGAGTTACACCCGCTCTGAGGGACCGTTTAGGACCTCCAGCTGTACGAGCCCCAGTGAACATGTCGCTGTGTTTGGTGATGATAATAAATTCCCTTATAAAACCACGGATGGAGAACCGCCAGGTCTCCAATCTTGCCCCCACCCCACTGCTCGGTTCATGATGTTCTGTGTGGGATAGGCTCCATCTGGTTTCATAGTTTCCCTTTGAGGCAGTGACCGCAGTCTGTACCCCTCTGTGGAAGGAAAGAGATGCTTCTATCCAGCAGTGTGCATGTGATTAGTTCCTTCAGTGCTGCAGGATCTGCTCAGAAACTCCTTTGGTCTTCACGTTATGAGACACAGTGGAGCCCATCGAACATGTACAAGTCGGATGGAGAGGAGCTATGGATGGCAGGATACAAGGAGTCCACTCTAAGATGATTACAGTTCTTTAGATACGATCCAGCAGTTTGTCAACAATGAGGAATTTTGGTTTAAGGTGGAAACACTCAAAGTCGGACAGATATTGGAGTTTTGGGGCCGATGTCCATATTTGGATGTGAAACTTTAGATATTAATACATACAAGTATATATGTATGTACTTAAAGTGTCAAAAGGAAAAGTAGGTTGAGTAGGCCGTCCTTCACAGTGGCCCAGGTCAAACACACAGACACACTAAAGAATGTGAGCTGTATCTTAAATTGGGACTGTTTTTGTTGAACTAATCTACTGATCTCAAACAAATCTATTTGCTGTGTCAATAGTTAACTTAATGCTTAACTTTAAGCCCACGCAGAAGAGAAGGGCTACGGATGAAATCCAAACATCCTCTCTGACGTGTCCACAGATCCGTCGCCATGACAACTGAGCAAACTCCAACAGCTGATGAGCACAAGACACTATGATCAAAAAAGCATTGCAATGACCTTGATCATGACTTGGAAATGTTTAATTAAGATGAAATGGACATCAGTTTATAATTAAAATGTTGAAAACCTGAGGCTGTGGTGAGGTAGCTACAGATCCCGGCCTCCAGTCCGAGGGAAGGAGGGGGATTTCTGAATGGAACCAGCCCTAACCTTGAATCCTGAGCATTTTCTCAAGCCCAAATGAAGAACAGAAGGGAAGGACAGGGGAAATTATTTCAATGCTTTCCCCCAAGAAGGTCTTGGAATTAAGGACTCTAACAGTCAGGTTCTCAAACCCACACACATTCATAAACATGCGCTCATACAACTGCAGTATGAGATAGATGCCTGCACTCCTCAGTGATGTCCGCAGACCTCGGACTCTGTGTGTCGTTGCACAACGTCCTGAGGTTGGACAGAGTATACGTTCCTGATTAGTTTGTAGCCCCGGGCACTGGAAAATCCCTGAGTTTCCATATCCTCACAGGCTGCTGCTGCTGCTGCTGCTGCTGCTGCTGCTGCCGCTGCGGTTTACATCCATGAAACACATCGTGATCTAAAACTAAACAGCCACAACGGACCGCATGCAATCTTCCTACCTTCTCATGAGTACGATTGAACGCCAGGTTTGCAGATGCTGCATCAAGAAGGCTTTTTCAGTTTGGAGAACAGTTGCTGATGGATTTAAAACACCCTGGCAGGACTCAGACATCTAAGTATTTTAGCTGCAGGTGTGCTGGAGTTTATTTTTAGATCAAGGCAGGGATATTAAGTGAAACCCCGAATGTCTTGTTTTTATAGATGATAGATGAAAGAAGCAGGTGAGTTAATGTTGCAGTTTAACATCAGGTTTAAACTTTAATTTTTATTACGGGGCTATTTAAGCGTGTAATTATGTTTCCTTATGTTTCCTTTGTAATTACAGTCGAGTGAAACCAGCAACTGTTTCCTTTGGTAGCAGCTGTATGAATACGCAGAGACAGAGACATCTTGTGCTCTTTTCATCTGTCAGCATGGGACGTCTGGGGGTTCCCTGTTGTGTGTTTTTTTAATAGTGAGGTGCTGGTTCGCTCCTGCCAAGAGGAGGCGATGATGACAAATTGCAGCGAGCCAGACGGCAAAACATTTGTTCCCAGCCCAATTCTTAACTGAGGGGGAATCGATGGACTTTTAATGTTTGTGGGCATTCACACTAGTGGAAGCACAGCTCCAAATTAGAGTTGCTATATTCTGGACAGCCAGATGAATACTGATGACAGAAACAACACCTCCATGCCAGCTCCCCCAAAATAATACGTTCACCCCTGGTCAAAACTTTTAAAACATTTTTCAAATTCTTATTGGCAATTAATGTCTCAATGTGTTTTCATGACGTCCAGACAAGAGCCTTTGATTAACATCTTTATTGTTCCATAGTTCTACTTGCTGTCTTTGAAACTGTTGTCCTGTAACGAGCTAATCAATCATCAGTACCGTCCTTCAGACACGTGTCTCGTGATGGTGCTGTGTCGTTGGCTCTGCCAGACCTTCCTGTCCTCGCCGACACCTCGACTTCAACCCCTGATAGTTCCCCTGTTATAACTCTGAAATTCACATTATTTCTCAGTTGTGTTTTTTTACCTCTGGCAGTTTACGGCCGACCTTGGTACCGTTTAAGTTTATTCATTGGACTTGGGCTGCTTAAATTTCAATAAAAACTGGATATATGAGGTTGTTCTAAAACCTTTTAAGGGAAGTGTTCCGTGCAGACGTTGCCAGGAAACGACATGAAAGAGCAGCCAAGTGCAAAGTTAGCAGGACCCCCGCAGTCAGGACGAAATACATACTTTAAAAAGTTTGGTTTAATTTCTGGTTTGTCTAATTTGCAACATAAAACTAATGATTAGTGGAATTTCTTCAAATGTACAACAAATAAAATTCACTTCAAAGTCAGTAAAAATACCGATTTTTAAGAAGTGCATAAAAACATGTAACGACCCAGTGAAAGTAAAGTTTTATCCAAGTTGTTATCCTCATGTGAATCCCATTAGCCCTCCATCCCGCCTCTCCTCCTCCTGATCCAGTGTCCTGACTCCCCAGCATCGCATGTGCACACCTGTCCCTCATGGCCTGCTGCTATAGCAACCAATGTTAATTTTTTCAGACAGCATGTAGCCAGATTATTCTGCTTCTTCCCTCTCTCATTTAACGTGCATCCATTAGTGCAACAAAGCAGGACGCAGTTGTGCGCCGACACGCTCAGATACCCCCCCCTCCCCCCCACACACAAACATGCACGCCCCAAAACACACACTGCAATCTGAATGGGCAGCAGTGCATGGAAGGTTTCCAGCCTCACACACTTTACAGTTCTCACACATATTTTGGGGTCCTTGCTCATGTACCCTCAACATGATTAACCATATTGTGAACGATATCATCTCATCAGGATCCTCTAGTTAATTAGATAAAGCTTCCATTGGGGCTCATCCTGCAAAGCAAGCTGGGCTTAATTTGACAAATCAGCTTGAACTGCTCGCACATTCACACTCAAAAAACACCGCTGACTCTCAGTTACGACGGTCTAAAAACACTCTTGCGTGACAGTAGTGTGTCGTTCACAGCTTCTAGTTCACGAAGCGGCTTGACCGTAACAGACATAACGCAGCACAATCTCTTTAACATGGCTGGTTGCCCCCCTGTAGTGAAGGACTCTGTGATGCATGCCCTGGCATGTCACATTAACAGCGGAGACAGAAAGCTCTTACAACTCTGTTCTCATCTGATCTAACTATAGACACATGAGGGCATATTACATCATATACGGTACAGAAATAAACCATGTGTAAAAAACTGGATTACGTCGTACATATGTGCTATAGACTGACTAGATTAATGGACTATTTGTTTCCTCTGGTGTTCCTATATGACTGATCTATTGTTGTCACTAGGACAAAGTGCCCATTGGACATCTCTACTTCCTTTCTTGACCCTCCACGGTACCCTTGCTCTTTCTATTGCTTTCAACCTCAGCCTCCACTGATGGCTCTTCACCTTCTGTCCCGAACCTTAAAAAGTATCCTGAGCAAAGGGCAGCCCTCCAACCGGTGGATGATGACACACTCACAACTGCTCCGACAACCACAAGGACGTGACAACTCTTGTACTATTTAATGAATATGAAAATTAGGGACAAACATTAGGTTCTTTTTCAAGAGACTTTATGAGTATCCATGCCCAAAATCCTGTCCCTGTGTCTTTTCATTCAAGCGTAACAGGCGGGACACACAACACACAAATCTCTCTCCAATTATAGTCGTGGGATGACCTAGATTAAACAATAAATGCCTTTGTAAGGGAAACTGTATTTCGGTGGGATTCTTGGCCCTGTTTAAAGCACCGTCATCGTCAGCTGCATGGGTAAGAAGAAGGGAACATATTCAGGTCTAATAGTTTCAAGGCTGCAGGAGCCCGGAGCCCTTACCTGGAGCAATGAGAGGCTGGGCACCGACAGACGTGACGCTGCGGCTCATGTTAATAGCTCGGACTTCTGTGACAGCTGCAGTTTCACTCTTCTTCACTCCTTCACAGAGGCTGTCGGATGAGCTGGACTTCCCTCCTGTAAAGGTTTGGGTCCCCTGGCTGGGGTTCTTGATCAGTGAGGCGGGCTGGATGGGCACAGGGCTCTGCTTTAGACTGAGAGCCTGCAGGGTCTGAGTCTGAGAGGAGGACGTGGTCGCCCCCTGCTGGCCACGTATGGCCAGATTCTGGACCTGATTCTAAGAGACAGAATGAAGGCAGATTGACACAAACAGATGAATAGAGGAGCAGATTATATGCGTTTGTCAAAACAATAAATATGTACATGATTACATATTATAGCAGATAAAGTATCTTCCAACCTGTGAGGAGCTCTCGGACTGGACGGCGGTCACTGTGGCTGTGGGAGTGAAGATCAGCTGGGGGGACAGAGGGACCGCTCGGCCCAGGCTCCTGGCCACTTGCACCAGGTTACTCTGCTGGGCCTGGAAACCATCGCACACAAAAATGGAGAACTGAGAAGGTGAGAAAATTATTTCTGGAATTACGATATAATTTATAAACACACTCATGTTTTGTATAATTTAGTTAACTCTGTTTGGGGTTTAGGCAGCTAGCATACTGTACATAACTGAGATGGACGGGGTAAAGAGATGCTCAACTACAAGGTTTTTAAGTTGAAAAACATTGCATCGCTGATGCGGATGAAGTGATACAATTCCGCTTCATGTTTCAAAAGAGTGCTTGCATTTCTGTCATCGCATGCAAAAGACGAGTACGCATGGCAATGAGGGTTGTCAGCTTCCGTTCTGGTTTGAGTATAAACAGCTAGCCCCCGTCCCTCACTCATATGACAGGCTACAAGACAGAGATGTCTCTTCATGCATTGGGAATTGGGAAAATGCATCATAGACAAATGTCTACTCTGACTGGTAACATAGTTGCTTTGCAGGCGCAAAATAAATAAGGAATATAAAATACATCTTCATTTCTCTAATATCCACAATGTCAGATCTTATCAATACAATGAGAATGTACCACCAGGGTTCGGCATCCACCCCGAGGCGGAAGCAGCTCCAGCTGCACAACTGATGTGAAACTAAAGCAGACAAGTTCCCCACTTAGCCGGATGAAAATAGGCCAATGAGCATGGGCACCGAAAAACACGATTTTATATTCATCAAATAAATCAGGACACAAACAACTGGAGTTCAAGCTGTTTTTTTTTTTAAACACTCCCATCTGTGTCTGTTATGGGCCCTAACAGATGATGCCGATTACCTACCCTAGTGGCACGATGACAATACAGCAGACAATTTATTATAGCACAGCGAGCACACACGCCGAGCCCACGCTGGAGCCTCTAGAGGAAAGAGTCTGAACTGGAGGATGCTTACTTATTCAAGTAGTATGTGTGTGTGTGTGTGTGCTAATGCATATATGCAGGCTCATGTAAATGTGCCGGTGGCTATGCTCCCCGTGTCTGCAGTCTCACCATCTGTGCGCGCAGGTACATCTGTGCTTGGCTCGCTGTAAGAGTGGAGCTGGATGAGCTGCCCAGCAGAACAGCCTGCTGGGAAATACTGGTGGGGGCGGAACTAATGCTCTGGGCCCGGCTGATCAGTTGAGCTGCAGCTGGGGAGGTGGTCAGGTTGATCTACGTGGGGGGGGGAGATAAACAGGAAAATTAAAGTCGCACACGCCAAATACACAATCACACAGTTATCGATGTATATTCGACCTCTTCAAAGGTTCAAGGACAAGAGAGCATAAGAAAACAAAACACATCTTGGTACTAAACTTAACTTTGTTCCATGATAATCAAATAGACAAAGATAACTTCAAGGTGAGTTTATGACACCCGGCAACTGCACTGACCGTGGCCTGAGTAGATCCCGTTTGCTGAGATGAAGTGCCATTCTGTGAAGAGCTCTGCCGGCCAGCTGCGATACTGGCCTGCCACACGGCAGGAGAGAGAGAGGAGACAGTATGGTTCAAATGATTCTTTCTGTTTCTCTGAGACATTATGACCTCTTGGTCAGGTGGCATTTGATACATGTCCTGAAAACTCTGAATGAAGTTACTGAACGGTTTGTAACCGTTCTGTTCCAGAGTTGTAACATTGAATCACGGCTGGAAAAGCGTTTTTTTTGTGTCAGTGAAAACTTTTGGACTTTTGGAAATCATCTCATGATTTACTGGGTTGAAAGATTGTCATCATCAGTGTAGGCGTTCCAGATATAATAGGTTTCGTCCGAGCATTCCAGAGATATCATGAGCACCAGAATGCGTTGGTTGTGAGGTCGTAGTGACCTTGACCTTTAACATACCTATGTATGGATGACCGGGCGGACAACCAGAAAGCATAATGTGTCTGCCCATGGCTGCTGCCATAACAGCAGCAATAACCCCGTCCTTTACTGTGAGAATGTGTCTTTGGTGTGGAGATTGGGCTGACCTGCTGCACAGCAGCCAGACTCTGAAGCTGAGCGTTGCTGAGGTTGTGCTGCTGCTGGAGGGCTGCAGTTTGCAGCATCAGATGCTGCTGCTGGGCCGCATACATCTGCTGCAGATACTGTGCTGCCGTGTTCGGCTGTCTGTGCAACGCTTGCTGGAAAACCTGCAAAAAAAAAAAAAAGAACAGAGGCAGAGCTGGTTGAGTAATGAAATCAATTCCTATCAAAGCTGAGCTGAATCAAATTTGAATCCTGGCAAGTTGTATTGTTGTTTTCACAACTTGATGCAATTGAAAACAGACTCTTTCCAAAGTCGGTGATACAAGTTTAAACAATTCCTACTTTAACAGAGCTGAACTGCTTTTTTTGAACCTCTGTTGTAAATACCTCTCTTCACCCTTCACCCCAGAAAGTGCCCTCTGCCTGGTTGCTAAGCAACCAGAGAGGATGTCAACCTGCAGTGCAAAGTGTCATACAGGCATCCGGACCCGAACCTCTTGGAACGAGGGTAAAATTAGCAGAGACACATTGTGAACTTGCCTTCAACTCTCCCCGACCATAAATGAGCGACGGTCCTTTATGCTCAGAGGGCAGCTCGGGGACAATAGTGATTGTCTTTTAAATGTCAGACGGCTGAATACAAGAAAAGGACAAAAAGCCTGCTGTCAAAGCATCACCACGATATGGTGGGTGAACCTTATTCAGGGAGAGGATAAGTCAGTGTCGAGGCTAATCCTGGGGTCAGGGGGTCAAGAGCACTAGAGCACCAAAGCATTCCTGCAACTGGGACGGATCCTGTGAGCAGCACATTTATTTGACTTTCCTTCATCCGTGGACAAACCATCGCAAAAACCTCTTACTTCAGATGAAGTGATGAGCCATCAGGGGCCTTTATGTCAACCCACAGGGGGCAGTAAAGAGAAGGAAGGACCACTGCATTTGTGCCTAACAAACATAATCAGCAAGGCGTCGGAGCATGTCAGCACACGTCTCACACACATTAACACAGCTTGTTAATTCTCAATTATCTTAACAACTCACTCACACACACACACACACACACACACACACACACTTACCTGCACAGTTTGTCGATCAGGTATTCCACTGTAAACAGATATCTGAGGCAACGCCTGTCTCGCCATCGTAGTACCACTACTGGGGCTACTACTAGTGTTACTAGTATTACTACCACTACTGCTACTTGTAGTAGGAGCAGTAGTCGGAGTTGAAGTACTGTTAGCGGTACTACTACTGCTGCTGGCAGCTGCAGTGTTGGCCGGGTTGGTGGTGGTGGAGGTGGAGGTGGTGGTCCCAGTATTACTGGCCGTGGAGGCAGGGGCCCCCGCCTCACTCATGGTGCCCTCTGCTCTTCTCACCTTTGACCCTCGGCTCTTCTGAATGGCTCTCCTGTGCCTGGAAGACGGAAAAAGCGATGACATTCATAAGAGACATGAGTACATTTTGGAGCTCAGCACTGCGTTGTTTATAGAAACTAAATCAGTTTTCTGAAACACGTCTGCCAAAGACAAATTGAAGCAAGGCAGGACAAGCTGTTCGGACAAGAAATTCACTTTGGGTAGCAAATGCATTCCAGGAAATTTATCAGAAGAGGAAGGGCAGCTGGCAAAAATTAGTGGTCACTAAATTACACAATGGAGCATTTCACATAAACAAGAACACACTAGCACGGTCGGGAATGGA
>CAAKHC010005068.1:4102-20964 GCA_901007825.1 Macroramphosus scolopax | reverse complement strand
GGGGGGGGGGGGGAATGGAGGGGAGGGGGGGGGGGGGTTATAGAAAGGGAAACCAATCGAAATGGAAGAGGTGTATGAAAGAGTCAAAATGTCTAAAAAACAATCCTCCTTTGCAAAATGTTCACATGAAACTACGTCTTGACGCATTTTCCTTCATAAAAAGGCCCAGGTGAGATTACCTGAGACATTAATGACGTAGCACATTAACACCACCCGTCCGAAGCTGCTCTGCACTGCTAAAGTTCAGTTTTAATAACCAAGAACATTGTCTGTCGAAAAGACAACGGTTGTGATTTAAATGTAAAACAGACAGACGGACAAACACAACAACCACCGGCAGCAACAACCAGCCTTCCTGGCAGGGTTTTAGTCCATTAATGGTTTCAGCGGTTTGTCCAGTACAAATACTAAATATTTGTTCCGACAAACACCAAGAAGAACTCGGTGTTCTACATTTATTTTGTTGGAAAAATGAAACCTTTTTGATGACAACACGTTGGGGTCTGGGAGCTTAAGAGGCATCTTTTTATTAATAGTGAATATTAGATTAACCGATGATGGAAGTTATCATTAGTTGCGGGCCTAATGACAAACATTATCTCTTAATAAAAATGTCTCTGACAGAATGGGAAAAGAGCAACTGATTTAGAACCTTTCTATAAAAGCTTTCTTAAGATTGATCCCCCGGCACTCTGCGGTCCATTAGCACAGGAGGAAAAAAGGTTCAGAGACGTCCAGGCGGAGAAGAGGGAGGAGGGTTCAGCATCACAGGTAGAAGGAAAGGATCCTTTGGTGGAGGCAAAAAGTATTTATAAAAAGGACATGATGAAAGTTCAGAAGCTCCTCGTTGGAGCTCAAATACAACAAGACAGATGATAAGCTGGTTAAAAATTTAAGACGTGTATGTGGTGGGGGGATTCAAAGAGCATGGCAGCTGAAAGGGGGGGAGTTGAAAGAAGAGCTGGGAACGGGGAGGATGGAATCTTTAACCTCGGGGTTAAAAGGTGTTTGCATTGAATTATAAGGTGGAAATCTGGAGCAAGAGAGGACGAGGGAGAGGGGCGAAGGTTGAGAGTTTTAAATGGGGCCGAATGGGAAGAGGGTACGATGGAAGTAATTAAAGAAGGAGCAATGCTGCCACCATGCAGCAATTCTTTAGCTATTTCCTCCTCCTCCTCCTCCTCCTCCTCATTATTCTTTTGAGCGGATTAGGGGCCAGAGCACAGCTCTATAGCCCACTTGTGCTGCGAAGCAAACTGGCAAACAAACGCAATCTTAATAAACCATATGCCTTTAGATAACAAGCACTTAATAGACCCAAATACAGCCCCATAATATTTAAACAACTATTATAAAAGCTGAAAGGAAAAAAATGCCTTTTGGCAGAACTGCATGTGCTCTAAATGTATGCTTTAATCTACAGATCATTTCCAATAAATATATCAGAAAGACCAAACTAAAGAAAAATCAGAGAATTAAACTAAAATCACATTAACTGAAATGTAATTTCTGAAATACGGTATGTAAAAGCTGATCAGCTTTGTGCCAGTAAAAAAATAAATACAATCCAGCCAGACGAAGTGGTTCCCTGGTTGTAAACAAAGCAGCACCCCTGTCAGTGCCTGTCTGTACGGCGTCATTAGCCTACATCCCAGAGCCTGCAACCCACGGCTTTATCATGTGTGCAGAGGGGAAGGAATCCCCTCTGGTAAATGATGCCTTCAGCCCCTGTCGTTCTGAGAGGAGTCACCCATCCATCAGTGATGGGGTGTGATGGAGAACACCCCCACTCCAATCCTGAATCCCACTTTCTAACATCTACATCATGTTTGTGTTGGGGGAAGAAAACATGAAAAGTGATAAAGCCAGCGTGCCTGTAATACATTGCAAGAGCTGGTCGACACCATAACAACACATTTCCAGCTCTTTGCACACTCACAAGAGGACGTATTGATCTCCTCATTCTGGCATTACAAGACCGCAAGTCAGAAGTCAGATTTGTGTCTAGAGGATTTGTGTAGTCAGGAGGAAGATGAGAGCTGTTAAGAGACTGTCAGACAGACTGGCTGTCTCTACAGAGCTTAGATCAGAGTCAGGGAAGTGCAGAAAGCCTCCATCAGTGTCCATCCCTGAGTCTGTGGACGGGAAAGCTCCACAAGAAATACCACAAGAAGGCATTTGTCAACAAATCAATTGATGCGTGACGATGGCTATAACAGCCGGAGATCTACAGCGAAACGTAAGCGTGTTTGTTTGTGTATGTGTGGAAGGGTGCGCGGCTGATGAGACAAAGCCCCCTAACCCTGGTGCTCCTACCTCCTCCGGCCCCCCCAACGCGATGCAGGGGTATGATGCCCCATCCCCCGGGAGCGTGCTGTCCTCCTTCAGGATGTTGCTCCTCTTTGTCTGCCTTACTGAGTGGCTGGCTGGTTTGGCTGAGTGAGTGAATGAGTGAGCGTGTGCAGGCGAGTTTTCTGTGCTATATCAAAACCCCCAGCCGCTCCACCTACCCCTAATACACAGCTAGCTCATCGTCCCAGCATCTACACCCCACTCCACCAACCAGGCCGCGGCCTGCCTCCTGATTATGTGGTATCCTAGCGACAGCCAACGGGGTGCCTATGGAATCCCAGTGCAGAGCAGCATGCTGATTGGACAACAGAATCCTCTCTAATGAAGATGATGGTAATGATTTTACTCTGTCTTTCCCCTCCCCCTCTGCTGCCTGAATACTGATTTTAAGCTGTAATCATCACCTAGATTTGTTTTTAAAGACACTATTTCAATAAAATAACAGATGTGAAATAGAAAACTTACATTCTGTTTTTCTTCGTCGAAGGCTGAGCAGCCCAAAAAAAACAAAAAACGATGACCCCATTTCTATTTCAGTGCCTCAAATGTGAAGACTGCAGGTCTACAGCGTAGCTCTTGAACCATTTATAGAAAGCACAGTTCCACAAATAACCTGCAGCTCTGAGTGGGACAACTTAATGTTATAACGTTGAAGACAGGAGCAGCGATTCATGGCCATTATCTTACAAGCAGGACAGTAATCAACATCACTTTCGGGGGTTTGACTGACAAGGAGGCTAGAGAAGGTATGGCGGTCCACCAAAGGAGCAAGCAACCATCTGATGTGAGGTAATGGTGGTAAATTTAGATCAAAACCATCATAATCCTGGTGACATGATGACAGTAAAACCCTTCCTTAACTTATCCTATAAGTGAAAATCTATGAAGGATGTACCAGCCTGAAAGCTAAAAGCAACAAAACAATAATTTATAGCAGTTCTGGAAATGATACACAAAACATTCCCTTCATAAAAGCAAATTGGGAATAGTTGAATTCAAATTCTCCTTAATGAGAACAGAATTCCTTCCTGTGGAATAGGGTTGATAAAACCAGAGGATAATGGCATACTTATGCTCCGCGCCACCACATTAACACGCCACCCAAACGTCTGGCTCCATGACATGTAGCCATAAGAGTCATTTGCCAGTGCAACCTGGTATTGATTGGGGCCAACCATGCGTGACCCTCATTGATTATTATCTTCTCATTAGCATATAGATTAGCTGGCGGTGCAGCCAGAGACACAAAAACCTCGAGTCTTGCACTTTGCTAGCGGAGCTGTGCTGCAGAGGGGGGGGTCAGAAAAGAAGAAAAGGATGCTGATGGGGTGACTCAGGTCCATATGAGCTGCTTGATGATGTACCTGAGGATCTGAGAGTGCAGAATCCAAACTGTAATGAGATACCAGGATGAAAAGAAAGTGAGTTGAAGTGAGGCTTAGCGTTGAGATCCAGCAAGAAGCTTTAAAGAAAAGAAAAAAAATCCAACACTAATAAAGCTTCTAGGGAGACATAAAATAAATCTGGGCTAAGTGAGCCCTACTTTCAGATGTATTTAGTTTAAACACTGCAAGTCAATGCAGTAAGAAGCATACTTGAACATCCCTCCCATGCCGACTTCAGATAATCATGTTGAATAAAAACACGTGTAAATACGTGCTTTCATCGGTTGGATGATGCTGGGTCGCATCAGCTGTAACTTACTGATGTTAATTCAGTTAGTGACTTGATGACAGGCCAAATATAAACTGTTCTCCCTGTCAGTCTGTGTCTGTACTTGTAGTTAGATACTCTGCTCTGTAACACTGCCGTACAGTGATTCGTATGATATCTGTCGAGGAAGATATGGCAAAAGAATTCACAGTCACATTCTCCCAACTTGTGTCCAAAATGAAATTTTTTGACTCACTGAACTGGGAGAAAAGAAATATTTTAATCCCATTTTTTTTGCCAAAATAATGCATTGCCTTTTTAAACTTACATTGGTTTGAGAGCATTGCATTGACGTAGAGAGCTTCCCCAGATCACACAAGTCTATTGCTTTAATATCAATGTGTCAAACTCATAGTCAAATCAAGACGACTGTAATGATCCTATATGACTTTTTTGGAGCAGATACCCAATATTCAAAACTTGAATCAGATTTGGGGCTATGAAAAAATATTGATTTATAATGGATGAAAGCGCTCGTCCCCTGAAACGGAACCATCGTAGTCAGCCTCTGCATGCTGTTCCTTTAAAAGCAGCACTTCCTCGGTGGACTCTCGGTGATGCTGGGGTCATCCCTTGAGGCTGATGATGGTTGACGGGTCTTGTCCAAACAATGCAAGAAGGGCATTTTATTTTCCTGAGTGTGTAAGACAGATACCCTCTGATCCTGAGGCCAGATTGGTTTGGTAGCCGTAATTGAGCCATCTGACTCAGATGGACCTTGCCTTACACAGCTGAGTAGGCCAGCACAAAGAAATTCTGGCTTCTTTCCAGGTTAAGTGTGCTGTGCGTGTGTGTGCTATCCCAGCACATATAGTCTCACAATAAACACTTTCACTTCAGCTTCTTCTATTATCGTCCTAGCCTGTTAGGTGCAAAGAAAAACCAAGAGATTCTTGCAATCGCCTGACTGTTGCTCTCAAAATAAACACATGAGAGGCCGACAGCAAAGCGCAGACTGCAAGGGAGCAGCAGACTGAGAAAAACAAAATATTCTCCCTCTGATCTATAAATACCACAGTTCAATAGTTTTGGCAAAGCTCGCAGTTTGGTAACACGCTTCAATCCGGAATGTTCTAAAAAAGCAGTCTCTGAGGCATCAAACTCAAGCTGTCTCTCACACCAAGAGAAAAAAATAGGTCAGGTATGAGCCGAGATGAGCTAGAGCACAGAGACACGTAGTGCTTCATCAGAAACAAGCAATTTAAATATATAGGAAGGTCAGAAGTGGACGAGCCAGTCATCAAATGCTGCACTAATCCCAAGGACAACAGAAAAGCCCCTCGGTCCCTGGAGAATAGACTTGGGCGCATCAATTTTGTTATAGCTTCATACGATCCTGACATATCATAGGGGTTCGTGGTAGGTGATGGAATTCGTGCAACAAAAGCTGAGCTGTCGGGGATAGAAATAATGGTAGCATGTGTGATCTTGTTTAGTCAACAATGCCGTGTGTTCAATAAGCAATTAATGAAAACAGCTTCATCCGTGTTTGCCGGCACACCTTTATCATCGGGGCTGAACCCAAAACATTCCAAACCAGGGATACAGGTTGTCTTTTTTTACTACTCCCATTACTTTATCCACACCACTCACAGTCTGGATCTTCTCAGCTGTATGTGGGAAAAGCTGTTTGCCTAACCAATAGAAAATTGACCTCTGGTTGGGTGTACTGTGCACTATAGTACCTCACCTCATATCAATATCCTGGGGTATAATGTAATGCATTATTACTGCCCAAACATGCTTGGGACTCATGACTGTCAAGTAGCTTGTAGAATTTAACTGTTGTAGCTGTAAGTATTATGTCTTTGTTAAAGCTATGGATTAGATTTCACATGTCATAGTATAAAGACATTTCATGAGGTCAAGAGGACAGACACAATTTTCAGTGCACCTGATGACAAGATTTCTAAACTTTGGCACAAACAATGTTTTTATATCAGATCTGGGGATCCGCAGACTTAATTTAACCAGCAGAAAAACATTCACTTTATCGGCTGGATTCAGCTGACACCCGTCAGGACATCCCCAGTCACCTTTAATAGTTAAAAAGGGCAAGAAAGTGTGTCTGGCTGATTCTCCTGCGTTCTGTGATCTCCTGGGCTCAGAAAAGAAAAAGTCACAATATTACATAACAACAGTATGGGCTTGCTTTAAAGTGGATGAAGAGACCATCCCCCTGAAATCAACCGCAGAAGTATTTTTGGTTGGACGAAACAAACCACATATATGTGTTGCCTTTTTTTGTCTGGGAACTATTTGAACAGTCATATTTGACTTTTCAGAGACAAAAACACAAACACACCAACAAACACTGCGGATAGGAAACGTGGTGAAGGGCACATCTGGGTCATTTAAGGTCCATGACCACGCTACTCATGACCGACACATGTCAAAATAACAAGCTCCTCCGGTGTGTCAATGCTCAGCCACTACGAGACCGAAGTCCCTCCAGAAAGCATCTGGCTCTGCTTAACCAGTGCAACCATTAACTTATCACCCCAAACAACCCGAAGACAGATGGTACTGCTTGTCAGAACAGTCCCTTTAAATGTTTTGCTCACATGCTAGTTTTTGATTCATGGCTAAATTCAGTATGATAGCAAGTCCTGAATTCCGTTAGAATACTGTCAAACGTTAGCGCCCCCTGGGCGTGTTATTATCTGTTTACTACTAGTTCATGTGAGCCTCTGTTAACTTCAGCTAGCCGTGAACTAACATCAACATTAGCATGCGCTGAACATGCCGTTACGGGGCCCGAGTGCACTTAAGCTAGTGTGACCGATTAACCTCACGCGTTCCTACACACACAAACACACACGGTGACTGACCCTCGCACCGACCGTGACACCCTGCCAGGAAGCAAATTAGTCGTCCACATACCGTTGTCGTAAGCCTCGAAGAATCGCTCCTCGTTCTGGCGCTTTGCCGGGCTGTTTTTCCTGGTATTCTAATCTACACCATTCCTGGCAGCCTGATGGCTGAAGCCAACGACTCAGCGTAGACCAGCGCCAGTGGCAAACCAGGGCAACTTTTTTTCATTTGCATTCCTAAGTGGCAACGTGACACCAATGTGGCCAATGAGCAGCGAGTATGACATGTGACCCCCCTCCCACCTCTTCGAAACACCCGCCTCTCGTGCGCTCCCTCTGGTCTCATGTTACACGAGCCTGTCAAGTCGCGAGCGCCGTCTTGATCTCCATGGTAACCGTAAAGGATTTAACCCTTTGCACTGTCGCAATACGAGATAGTGCTTTTCAAAGTAAGATCCCGTTGTTTTGGGGAGGTCAAGGACACGCCAGGCTCTTGATCCAGCTCTGAATGTCAAACACGGGCTTTTTATAGCCTAATACACAGATTATCAAGAACTGAATGCATTAAGAAATAAATGTATATAAAATAATAATAATAATAATAATAATAATAATAATAATAATAATAATAATAATAATAATAATAATAATAATAATAATAATAATAATAATAATAATAAAAATAATAATAAAATAATAATAATATAATATGGCCTAAACCTTATTTTATATCCTATTGAAAAGATTTACCATTTGGGGGACCATTTGTTTTCCATTGGGGGATGCATTTAGCATTTTAGCAGTATATAAAATACATCAAAAATGTATTTTGTCTTGTAAATTTTTTGTCATGCATCTAATTCTAGATAATTCATTTCCTTAACATCAGACAGGATGCATTTGTCTTTTTTTTTCTTTTTTTCTAAATATTGTCTTATTTTGGTCATTTGTAGCCATTCTCAATGTTTTGTGTACACACTTTGAATACATAATGCATTTGAAACCATAATGCATAAACAGATGGAAGTGACCCAGCATGGAAATGGACAGCAATGAATTGCTAATGTTTCAGGGGCCCGCTATTGTGTTGCCTGTAATATGGGGGGGTATGAGGGGGGGCGCCGCATTCATCCGCCTGCAAATACTGAATAATTTATCAGAATATGACTTTTTGGTTAGCCCATGAGTTAATTATCTGGTCTTTCATAGCTCCCTTGACACCTCACTGGTAGAACCAGTATGAACACTGTATCATTCCAGCAACTTGGTTAAACCCAAATGGGAGATTTTGGGCTCACAGCCAGGCAGATAGCAGATTAGCGCTGATACAGGGCCAACACTGGGCTGGAACATACCTTCAAAATTATGTTTCCAATATATCACAGACCAAATGTAATGGTGTGTAGATAATACATAACAGTCCTAATGGAATATTTATATGGGCTCCTGTTCAGGTTAGTTGTGGCTCAGGATGTAGAGTGTGTAATCCAGGGGCTCAATCCCAAGCTCCTCCTGTACATCAGGGTTCAGTATGTTGATGATAGTCAGGCCAACATTGCAAACATCTGTAAACATTTATGTGCTAATGTATGAATTATTTAATTAGTGGTAAAGCACTTTGAATATCGTTATATCGTTATCGGTAGAAAAGTGTAACATTAATGCAGTCTATTAACCATTCACTGTTTTGACAATGTCTGCCATACATGTTAGGTCTTAATTACCTTTATTCATCCAGGAAATGGCTGCGGTCGTATTGATTCCCCTCTAAATGGTCACACATTTTGATCTTGTCCAACGTAATTCTTGCCCTTGTACACGAAAACGAAAACCACTCGAGTAGCTGGTGATGTAAATTTGCTAAAGTGCTTTTAACCCCTCTCTTTGTGTGTTTGTTAATGGATGTATGATTACATGTTCCCTGATGGGAAGCAGAACATTTTAGTATGTTAAAATAGAGGTTCATTTTGCCGTTGTTGTGCATGCTGTATGTAATATACTGCACTTTTTTTGTGCAGTTATTACACCACTGCAATACACTTTTAAACCGGTACAATGTTGTTATTGTTATTGCATTTAATTTCCACCAGGAGGCGCCGTTGTGCAACCAGTATCCAAAGAGCATTTCTCAGGCCTGGCAGCACACTCATTGTTCCAAAACAGGAAAACCATTAATAAAGAAATATATATTTATATATATTGGGAAGTTTAGAAATGTTTGTGTGAGCATGATGAACAAACGTCGTCTAATCATTTTGCTTTACAACAGATGTAAAGTTTTAAATTTAATGTTCTACCGGGTAAGTAAGCTTTAAGTTAGTTTTACATCTAATATCTCTCTCAGTTGTCATCATACAGGCTGGTAAAGGTTTTTAAAATAGCAACCAGGAACAGGTTTAATTGTTCCCTCGAAACAATGAAATTCCTGAGTCAAAGGGTGTGCATGGTTGCTTCCTCTGCAGTCAGTCCTGTTGTGTTTGCTTTTATTATATTTTTCAAAGAGAGTTTAAACCACCGCCTTGTTGCCTTTTTGAACTGTATTTGGGCTTGAAAGAGCTTGGGAATGATGGTAGAGTGGCCCCCAGCATCAAAGTTTGCTTATTATTTCAAAATTGACTCCGTTTTCTCCTCATTGTTGTGTACTTCTCCAATTCGTCTCAGTCAGTGTTTGTACAGCAGGGATGACTATTGTGAGGAAGGATATTTAGTCTGATTGAGCCACTGCAGACATCCCCTCCCTAAGACATGACATAGACTTCACAGGCATTACAGACATCCTGGAGGTTGACCTTTGCGTTGGAGTCATGGTGCAGAGGGCAGGGCTGTGAAAGGAAGAACCAAACCTGAGCACCAAGGCCGGGATGAGTCGCCGGCCGTCCTTCTCAGACTGATGCACTAATTAAAGATTCCCTTTTGGCCTTTTCCAGAAACTGTTGATGAATTAAAACTCCTTTTCTGGCATCCTGGAGAATGTTGAGAAGGATTTCCTCTGCACCATAGCCTCTCTGCTCAGTCACACCTTCTCCTTGAGTTTATTCTTTCATAAGACCGAATGGCTCTGGTGGAAAACCTCAGCAGCTTAAAGTGTCTCCGGCTTCTCAGCAGAAACTGAATGGCCAAGTCCGTCCAACACACTCATTACTTCAATTCCCTCACACCCGATCAAAATAATAGGATTTTTGCCATCAGAATTACAACATGCTCTGTAGTGTGCAGTGATGTGTGGGGAGGAACAAGGGTGCAGTGTTTTATAGGGGTGTTCAACTGCCAATAAATGTCCCGTGAGTCTTTGAGTCCTGTGGCACGGGCAGTGACTGTGCTTTGGCTTTCTGGCTCATCCCGCTCTCATCATTTTCCTTTCAGTTGTCAGCAAATTGTATTTCCGAAAAAAAGTTTCAAAAAAAGAAGGAAAGCTAAGAGTGAGAGATAAGAGTTCCCACAGCAAGGAAAGAAATATAATGACAGCTATATACAGTACTTCAAAGATGATTAAACTTACTGTTAATGCAAAGTCCTCTTCATCCTCATTGACATTATTAGTATCACTATTCTTATTGAAAATCTTATTATTGTTATTATCATTATATATGTGATTTTCATTGTGATTGTTATTATTATAAGCCCATTTCCTCTCTTTTTATTGTGTGTGTTCGTGTGTGTGCGTAGGAGGGCATCAAGTGGAGGTTAAATGAGGTGACCAGACCGGAGCACAGTGGGTGGAGCCCCTCATCACTGCCAGACAGATCTAGTTTAACTGACTTGTGTTTGGTAGACGTCGTATGTGTGGTTGTTATTGAGGTAAACGGTTTGTCATGGCTGTTTCCTACATGCAGATGATGAGTGTGTGCGATGTGCTCTCCTGCACGCACACATTTTCTATTTCTAGCCGGTCGGTGCGAGTGAGAGGTTTAACTGTGACTAGGCAGAAGGTGGAAGTAAGTGTGAAGTCAGAGGTGGTCTGGCAGTCATCAGCGGCAGAACTAGAAAGTGAACGGGACACTGAGCACGTCTGCCATGAAGGAATCATCTTACTGCAGTGAGAACAGAAGCAACAGAAGAAGAGAGGGAGGGAATGTCTAAAACATGAAATACCTGAGTACATAAATACAGACTCATGAAGGCAGAAATATAGAGTGAGTAAGAGAGGAAGGATTAACTGGGACCAGTCATCGTCACATACCGGTGAACCAGTGTTGTCCTGAATGTGCTGGCTGCTCCAACCATCCCTCATGTAATATTTAAATAACGCTTCATCCTCATGAGAACAGCCTCAGGTTTCTCTGCACAGCGTTTACATGGCACAGCTTCCACACTGAGTCCCTTTTACCACAAATATCTTCGCATCATGCAGAACTTGGAACTCAGACACTTTCCAGAGCCCTGTCACAATACTCGAGTCCACGCCAGTCTTGGTAACCACTGACTAGGTTGGTATGAACGTCATTTAACAGTTTCTAAGAACGATGTGACATAACTTCAAATTCGGGAAAAACTCTGTTTCCCGACAATAATCTGTGTACGTGTGCTACATGTGAATTAAAGTCAACTAAATCCAGCTTAAACAATTGTATGTATTTCTACCTGACGTATGAAGCTGCTAATATTATAATCTAAATGCTTCAAGCTTTTTTATTCCTGCTTCTAATTGCTTTCTCCTTTAAATGTTCTTTTATGTTTCAATTGGTGTTTTAATGGCTAATTTAACATCTGGCCGCGGGACAACTGGTGGAAATTAGCAATCGGCTACCGCAGTGATGTCGATTAATGTGCCAAAAATAAACAAATAAACAAGACAGTCAGTCAGGGGCAAGAAAAACAACCAATCAGATGAGTAGACATTGTGTTAACTTGACGAAGAGAACATCTGATAAGCAACGCAGGCTGGAATGAGCAGCAGGGGAAGTTGAACCAGGAAGTTTAGGTCTTCTTACAGTAGTTTTTTTTTTCACCCAGTCAACCAGTTTTTAAGAATGTCTGTAGTTCCAACAACTTCGCTGTTTGACAACATGGAATGACGATCCACGACCAACAACTTGAGGCCCGTAAGATACGAATAACGACGAAAACATCACTCAAACATCTTCATAAGACGAATAGGTCTCCGGCCCGACACCAAAGATATATAGTTTGAGTGTGAAGGATTCACCCACTCGGCTTGAGGGATGTTTGATCCTACATGGAGGACACTCAGTGTTCTAATACGATACGTTACTGTTAGCAGAGTCGATAGCGAGACTGAGGCGACGACACCAGAAAGAGCTGCAGGAGCGTCTAAAGGAATTCCTATGAATATTTAAAAAAGCTTTTTTTCACCAACAAAAAAAAGGTCTTGTTGCACTGCCAGTCCAATTATTTTGACATTCCGGCTGTAATCACAATGTTTTGGGGGATGGCGGACAGAAGTCATAAATCACTGCGCAGTACGACTTATAACTTAACAAAGGAGTGTTTAACGAGAGGACGGCAGGTTTGCATGTCTTCTCCTTGGCTTTGTTGGGCTGTTACCTCATTTGGCCCGGCCTGCAGAGCAGAGATGGTCCAGTGGGTTTCAGCAAACACGCCGGCACCAAGCTAATGCCATGTGACATCCTGTTTTTCTATTTTGCACGCTTTTGAAGGCAGCTAGCGGGAGTGACATGTTGCTAATTGGACATAATGATGAAGGAGGTGGGTTCCCTGTTTGAGATTAAAATGCGTCCACGTCTCTCTATCAATGAGGGAAAGTTTTAACTCTTCGATTACACTTTACTCCTCCTAGAGTCGTTTGGGAGAAGAGGAAGATATTGATACATCGATGCTAATCAAACTCACAGTGATATTTATATGATTTACCTCAATAAGAACCTCCCCTTCCTGTTCTACTTACAGACAGATAATACAAATGGACGTCATATCTCAGTCGCCCCCTGGTGGCTGGTTGTTGTATTTGACCTTTGCCCCAGGTGTTTGACCTTGTTCTACTCCTTCGGCTGCCTATTATTTTTCTTTCTTCTCATGGGTGTGATGTTTAATTTGGTCAAAACTCAGGAGATATTTCAGGTATTCACCTCCACATTGCCCCTGCGGGAAACATGAGCAACACAAAGTGTGTGAGAGGGCTGACCTGACTGCATGCATTCATAGTGGACGCTCGTGGGTACTGCATGGACGTGGTTCTCAAGCTTCTTCACATCAGAGACCTCGTTACTGACAAATTAGACCACGGACCCTCATTAACATTTCCTCCCAGGGGGTCTTTCTTTTGTGTTGTATTACACAGATACTGTTTTTTTTAAAACAGATACTGATGAATTAACTGCCTCCGAGCTGCCGTTATAACTCTTAGCTCGCCCGGTAACAGTCGAGGAACTCAAATATATTGACCAATAACTTTGTAAAATGTACGTTGAAGCCAAAGTAAAAACAATGGCAACAGGGTCATGGGAAAGTTTACCACAAACATTTACATTAACATCTAATATTTCATACTGCCCTCCTTTGTTTCTGGCTGTTTAATTACTGTGGGATTAGACGCATTTAGCTCTCCCCGGCTCCCTCTCCCTCGTCTTAATCGGGACAAACTTCAGGGCCCCAAGTCCCACCAGGAGTGCAGCATTTGTGGGCCCTGCAAAGAAAGGAAAGGCGTGTGTCAGCGATTTAGCTGGGAGTTACAGCCTCGTTGGCCTCTCGCCTGCTGCCTGGTCAACTGAGTTTCTGCAGGGGCAATGGGCAGACTGACAGGCCCAGTTACAATGAATCAACCCTTGTTGGGCGTAGGTGAGTTTAGATGAGGCAAAATGGAGAAGAAAAGAATGGGCACTAAGTCTCCGTGCTGTGATTTTGGCTGCGTTTGGAACCAGCCGGTTGATTCTGGTTGGGTTTTTGGTTTGTACTCAGGGACCGTGGAGCCTGAAGCCGGGGAAATGCTTTCAGCCATTTGTTCTTTGGGCCCTTTCATGTGCTGTGGTTGGTGCTTTTCCACCAATAATGTCCTCCAGTATCAACCTGAAGGCTGAAACAGCTTCAGAGGAACTGGCTGAAACGTCGCAGACAGGACGGACACCAGTTTAAAGTTAAACCCATATGAAGGCAACGTTAAACTGATTTGATCCAGGGAGACCGGTGGCCTAGTTAGGCCCACACAATGATGTCGATTTTGACTTTTAGCCACACATGAAACTTTTGTTAGCTGCTGTGCTTTATCTGTCCGTTTCACAACCTCGCTGGCTGTGGGTGAAGTGAAAGGACTGCGATTGAGAAACTCTCGGAGAGCCATTCTGCACACTTTGAGATACTGCACAGGCCTGTTGCCTCGGTGCATGTTGCTATCGTCCTGTGCTAATGTGTGCATGTTTATTTAACCACAACTCCTGAAGCTTTAATTCATGAAACCTTTCTGCATATTATTTGACATGCATTTATATTTTCCTTATAAACTGCAGCAGTTCTGCTTTTGTTTCTCTCCGGTATTGTTTGTCGTCACAGACGTACTGAAGCAGACAACGTGTTGGGCAATAATTCCAGGCAACCGTATCATGTCCTGTGCTGAGCTGCTGCACTTTATGTAGTTCCAGGACCTGCAGCAATGTTGACTGCCTGTGTCTTCTGATATAAAACATCATGCCCAACCCGTGAAGTGCAATAAAATGACACTTATTGAGAATGCAAATTGTCTGACGCCGGTAATGACATCATTTAATTACATATTTCCTTAGAGTCCAAAGTTTGTTTTTGTCTGGTTTAATCATACTACTTTTATTACATTAATAGTCTTTGTCCAGGTCTTTTGTTTTGGAAGCACCATTCGTTATGGATTTTTCGATAAGAATAATTAATTAAAATTACTTTACAATACAGTTGTAGGAAAACGTAGATGGTTTTAAAAAGCCATTTTCTTCCTGGGAGTTGCTGAGCATCACGTTTTTAATAATCTTTAGCGGAGGAGGTTGATGCCTGATAACACTCACCCGTGTCACACACATTGACGATCTGCTGATCCAAAAACCAACACCGTCTTTTTATTCCACTCCCTTAAACAACTAATTAGTCGATAATAAATCAAGATGCACTTTGATTAATTAGCCTGTTCGTCTGTTTTGACTGTACAAACACAGATATCGGTAACTGCAGGAAGTCGGGTCAGAGTAATGTTGAAACTTGATGAGGGACACGTCATGTTTCTTACAATAGAACGTGTTAAGACTGAAACTCAAACCGACTTCCTGGTCCCTTCCTTTCAGTACAGATGTCACTTTAAATGCCGTAACCCATTGTGGCGTGACACGGACCATTAACACACCATCAGGCCGTCCAATAACTCTGCACAGTTATTCCAAAACTTTAACAAATGTGTGAGCACAAACACCTCCTTTGTGTCGGTGGAATAAGAGATTATCGGACTAGGAGTAAACAAAAACTGAAACAATGCCCATGTGTTCGCACATGAACTCATCAACAACTGATATCCCACAAATCGTTTTCAAACAGTGACTGTTATATTATTTCACCTTTCTCACACAGTGGAAATGTGGCGAAGATGCTTTACTGTGAAATTGAACCTCATAAAATGTCAAATGTGTTCTGATCACCGGGCTGTTCACTGATAGCTCCGACTGCCGCGCGTGTATATAAACATCTCAGAAATTAGGGATAGTGTGGAGTCACGGTGACCAGACGAGATATAAATTCTCTTGGAATTCTAACTAAACTTCAAATTATATTTAAAAAGCCGAACTGATTTAGTTGCAATGAATCACATTTGAGAACACATTTGTCAGTGATGTCGTTTTGTTCAGTTAAAACAGAGAAAAACATCATTAAAGATTTTCCGTGAACAGACGTACGAATACCAGATATGAGGGATGATTCCATTTATTATTGTACGATGCACAACTTGTCATTCACAGTGGATTCAGCTGGGGAACGTGCACTGAGATCTGCCAAACAAATGCTTTAGACATTTCCTGGACTTTAGATATTCTCAGATTAGACTTTAGCTGTTGATTTATAGCCTATATATAATATATTTTTGTTGTTTTGTTTTAGTTGTTTTCTGGTTCTGGTCATTTCAGTGTGTTCACACGTTGGATCCTGTTTTGATTATTTCCTGATTTTAATTGTATATGTGCCTGCCTTGTGTCATTGTCCTTTGTTTGACTTCCTGTCTCTGTTTTGTTGCCCAATCTTTTGTTTTTTCTTTCACCTGTGTCTCGTCTTCTGTCAGTCCTGCCATCTTCACTGTGTCTCGTCAGCCAATCAGCTCCCTGTCTGCCCTCCTGTTCTCTCACCTGTGTCTCGTTACTTCATTTGTTTGTATTTAAGTTCCAAGTTTCCCTTCTGCCTTCATCAAATCCTTCTGTTGGTTTAACATCTTTGTCCTTTTGTGTATAAATTGATACCCAGTCTGGTTGAATTGAAGATGTTCCTGTTTGAATCCTACGAACTGGAAGCTCAGCTGATCAACCTGCTGACTGTTTAACCTTTTCCTTTAAAGAATAAGTAAGATCATTAGGATGATAATGCCCCCGGCTCCGCCGCTGAGCACAACTTGGCATTTATTATCCACAAAAGGAGCGAGTAGAAACTCCGCCAAGTCCTGATTTGACCCTCTTATGTCGTAAGTCAAGTCATAATAGTCAAGTGACCTGTATTCTCATGCTCTCGATTATACGAAATAAGACTTTTATCTCAATAACGGATGAGCTTAACTGATTTACAGTAAAGTTATTGAGAGTGAGTGTGACATGAATCTCTTTGAATTACTTCTAAAACCATATTTCATCATTTTGCTGCTTTTCATTTGAATGCTACTGAAACTGTAACCACCTGATCATGATGGTGCTCTCACAAATGTGTGTGTGTGTGTGTGTATGTGTGTGTGTGTGTGTGTGTGTGTGTGTGTTGGAGCAACACACCACTGATTGGATGCTGGTCCGGTTCTCCGATTCGGACAAAGTGAATCCTTCAGACTCCTGTTTCATTATTGATGCCCGCAGCAGCTCTGGG
>CAAKHC010005066.1:8645-26732 GCA_901007825.1 Macroramphosus scolopax | reverse complement strand
TGCTTATATGCAGGATTGCCAATATCACATTCTCACAGTTGATTAATTTGATTTATTATCAGTACAGGAAAGCTGTTCTTGTTGTAAAATGCTCCCAGTCCATTAAGATAAACAAAGAAAAGAACATCCTTAATAGTTAGCAAGTGGGTATAATCATGCAGGTCCAGAACTGCATGACCACTGGAAGACTTAACTATTTCTGGGCTCTGAGTCATGTGTTTTGAGGGATTATTCTCTGGCATTCCTGCCTTGGCAGGAAGTATTGGTTAGACATGCAGGAACTGAAATCTACTGACATTCAAAATGTACGATATGGATAGACTGGCCCTCGCAAATATCCTTTAAATTTCCTGCAGAGAGATGCCAGTGCTGGTAAGTATTAGCTTGTTACTCCAATTTTCATCCACTTTGGCTGTTGCTGTTCTGTTTATCAGCAAAATGGGATGTCATCTATCTTCCGGTCTGAATAGGAGAATAGGTCAGCTGTCACTCAGCACACTGGCTTGCTCCCAATAATTTGTTTGACATTAACATGCACGCAGGGGAGACCGAAACCCTGGGGAGTGTGGGCGTGCGCGCTCACACAACACACAGACATCAGCAAACACACTCGCACTGCGAGACTGAGGGGCGGAAACGGAGATCCTGAGCTCCATAAACAAGCACCCACACATTACAGATGAGTGTGCTTGAAGAGATAAGCACAAGCTCTTCAGAGGTTCAGGGCGAACAGAATGAAAGCTCTCTTTTCCTTGCCCACAGATAATTTTTTCTCTTCGTCTTCCTGTCTTTCTCTTTCACAGGAAATAGTTGATAAAGATGGACAGAGTAAAGTATTATCTTTTACCGTCCCTTCCCTCTCCAAACCCTCAGTATACCATGAGGTGAGAAGCACTCAAAATTGAACACAAATATTATCACTTGCAGAAATGTTTCGTCACAAATCTTCGTCTTCCCTCCTACAGCCTTCCACCATCGGCTCCTTAGCCCTAACAGAAGGGGCTCTAGCCAATCACGGGCTGAGCAGGGTGGTGTACAGTGGGCCACACCTCCAGAGGGAAACCTTTACTGCACAGAACAGGTAAGAGGCTTGATGGACGCACTTGTGTTCGGTCTCCAAGGCGGGTGGTTGTATATCAGCTCATTATGCATGTTTGAAAAAGGGCTCTCCGGGTTGCAACATACCTGATTACATGCTTAGACTTGGCAGCAAACACCAGCCGACCACCAAAATAGAAATGCATATGGGTGTACAATCTGTCAAAAAAAAAGCTGAGAGTTGTTAGTACCGGTTTGTTGCTTTAAATATTTAGCCCAGAAAGTCGGTCTATGAAGTTAAGTCATCAAGAGCCAGTGATACATTGTGCTTTGATGTAGATTTCATGCGAATTTAAAGTTTGGACCTGTCTCAATAAAGACAATCCTACTTACTAAATGTGGTGATGGAGAGTTCAGCTGCTGCCGTGGCCAATTATTATATGCGTAGTGTCCTTGCCTCAGTGATGGCCTGTGGCAAGTGTCCAGCCTTGTTGCCTTTCAAGTTGTTGTGTCGCTGTTAGGGTTTCTTAAATTAATTAACGGAAGCCCCACAGCTGGCAAACTCTGTAGGTCACGGTCTCAGTGGTCAGCCTGGCCCTCCAGCCTGTGTTGGCTGGTCTACTGGACTTTGAGGTGACATGACAAATGATGGAGATTATCTTAATAAAAACAATGCACATCCTCAACCTACCAATGTCTTTCACTGCAGAATGAAAAATAGGGGGTCAATCTTGCTTTCATGAGGAAGAACAAGCCTGGAGATTTTGGTTTATGTGACGGTATGACGCAGTCTGACATTCTATTTTAAGTTTGTGTTTGTGTCGTTGAGATTTGAGGTGCTGACCTTCCTGTTGCTGTGCTACAATGCTGCTCTCAGCTACATGACCTCCACCTCCCTCCAGTCCCTCTGCCAGATCAGCTCCAGGTAAAACACACTGACGTATCCGCATGTCTGGATTTATTTTCTCACTTTCTTAAGAACCATTTAGGATTTCATGAATACATGCACTAGAGTTATTAAGATCTTTGTGGAGGCTACTTGCACACAGACTCAGAATTTTGTAAGCTTATCTAATCCTCTAACACACTTCTTTGCCGGATAGCACCAAGATATCGCTATTTAGCAAAAGCCGTGACGTGCACACATCACAGCTGAGCGATGTCGGTTAATCTGCCAACTGCAGTTGAGCAGTTCCTGTGTGTTAGCTGTGTCTGTGTCACATGCTCAGGGCAAATCACAGTTTAGCAGGTTCCCTAAACTGCTAATGATTTTTAGACAGTTATTATACAAGTAGCAAACTACAGTTTATGCTCTGAAATTACTCTGTACTTTTACTTCTTGTGGTTCATTATAATAAGTCATTAACAAATAATTATCTAGGACTTGTGTGGTTTATATCTATCAACTACAGAGAAGTAATTTGCTTCAATAGAGCTATACATTAGTGACTCAGTTGATTGTTTCAATTGAAGCTTCCCTGTTCCACTGACACAATCTCCCCTATTGTGTTTATATTGATTACCCTCCAGGGTGTGTATATGTGGTTACCCACGGCAGCAGATGCGGCGCTACAAAGGTATTTGCACGCGGCTAACGGTCACATCGGAGTTCCTGGTTCAGCTCATCACAGGGATACACTATGCCTTGTGAGTGTACACACACACACACCTGCACACACATTGCATACACGCAATGTTGAGCTTTAATTTGACTCGTCTCACATTTCTATTTATTGTTTGCCTTTCCCTTAATTTGCTGCCCAGTGTATGTGAAAGTATTGGGTTGTTTTTTTAGTCGTTGGTATACAAATAGACAGATATATAATCAATATCTTACATTCACTTCCGATGTCTGTGTGTTTAGGTGTAACGGGGAAGTGGAACTGGGATCAAAAGCGCTGGAAGACGTTTTGTATCGCGCCCAGCTAGAGTTGTTCCCCGAAGCTCTGTTGGTGGGTGCAATCATATTTTTCTCCAACACTCGCATCTTCCTCTAATATGTGTGTGTTTTTCTGAACGACAGCATGTGACTAGGACACACATGACCTGTCTATGGTTTTGATTCATACATAGAACACTATGCTGTATTGTGTTGGCCTGTGTGTTTCAGACTGCAAGCAGAGTGTAATCCCACTAGATTATTTACATGCTGTCCACTCCGCTCTGTTAAGCTTTAATCCTTGAGGGAGTAGAGGATTGAACCTAAGCCTAAAGTATTACTACACGAGTCAAGGTGTATTCCTCCGCAGCAATCAAAACACACAACCTTTGGATTTACTTTAATGAGAATGTGTTGGAATGGGAAAATATGTTTTTAAAACACTGAAACAGCTTTGTGCAGAAAGGCCGTGAACGCACCGCTGTTGTCCAGCGTGTCTTCAGGTGTTTACTTGTAGCAGTGGAATGCACCAGGTGGCTCTAGCTTAGCGTAGCTTGTTGTCTTCATGAGACCAGCGTGTTGCAGCCACCGAGACAAAGGACATGTTGTGCGGTGATTATGATGCCTTGTTCCTCACGTTGCACACTCAACTGTCACAGGTTCATTTCCAAGAATTACCAGCAAGAACTGAGGATATTCTGTACAGACTTGTGAAATAGTATTATGTAGTGTGAAAGGCCCTTTTTGTTTCCCTTATGTCCCTGTAACTCAGTATGCAGTAAGCTTTTAAGCTTCTTCATGTGCATAAATCTCAAAAAAGTTGGATTATTGATCAGATTATATAGGTTTGGTCATATGATCTAAACTTCAGTTCTTGACAAAATTGTGGCGTGTGCATGAGCGTGTGTGTGTAGAGAGAGACACACACACTGTTGGTGTGAAACTGTCAAATGTATCTTGCTGCAGCAATCTGAATCATTTGAAAACTTTTAGTTCTAAAACGAGGTGGACCAAACAGCAGAACATTACAATCATCAATGCGTCCACACCTGGTTAGTCAGAGACATTAGAAGAGTAGTCCAATAAAGACACGGTTAGTTTTATTACCAGGTATCTCAGAGTTAACATGTTAGGCAAGCTGCTAGACATTCTTTTGATCAGTTCCCCGGTGGCTGATAGTGGCCATCCTTCTGTACTGGGTTTCAATGTGTGCTTCTACCGGCCATCAGGTGGGCAATGCCATTAAGTCATCACTACACGGCGCAGCAATGAAGAGCAACACCAAGGAGGGTGCTCGGAGCATCCAGGTTGAGATCACGCCCACCTCCTCCAGGATCTCCCGAAATGCTGTCACCTCCCTCTCTATCAGGGGACACCGTTGGAAGAGACATGGTGAGACACACTGGGGGGGCGAATCCGAATCGCGACGGAGGGACATTACTGTTGAAGCTCAACTGGCTGAAACACAAGAATCGCTCTCTCACACACTTTTCACAAAGGAGAGAGAGAGAGGTTTAGACCTTCATTCACCCAATCATTTCATTGTGCTGCAGTCACTGTTGTACATATGTGTTGTCCTCAGTCATCAGCTTCTAAGTTTGAAGATTGCCCTTTTTTTTTTTTTAGTTGCTACTTCCTTAGTATCTTGTCATGACACACACACAGAGGCTCTATTGAAGGTTATTTGACAGACAGGAGACCTCAAAACAAAGCAAACTTTGTCTTTTGTCCGCTCTTCAGAGTCCTTGATTTCAGTTGGTTTACAGTTTAAGTAGGCAGAGTTAGGAGAGCACCCCACATTTTTCTAGAAAACAAAGGCAGTTAAATTATAGTCTCCTGCTAGCTTAATGAGCGGGTTTCATCTGAAGCGTAATAACCCTTTTCCATCTCATGCATCCGGCTCATTAGTGCCCTTATCAGAGCTAATGTTGCTGCGCTAAGCCTTCGGTGTAAGCAGGAAAATAATCTCTGAGATCATGTGTAGGGGTGATCAAATTTTATTCCTTTTAAATACTGTTCATATTCATCTCCAGCATTTACTTTGACATTACATGTGTTGTGTTCTGATCATTATGATTTTTGTCTCTTTATTTTTCTGCCATTACATTAATACCTTGTGTTATTGTGGTCATGTGTGCCTGTGCACATGACCGTCTCTTTGTTTTTCGTGTATGTGTGCATGATATGTCTGTCTGCATATGTGCGTTTGTGTGTATGTTTATGTATTGTCCCACTACCCCCTCATGCTCCCCCCCACCAGAGTCCCAGGAGGTGAGTTTAGACAGTGAGGCAGCGCAGGGTGGCCTGGCCATCCCTGAGATCAGTGTGACAGCCGTGGGCGCCGAGCGAATGCCCAATGGAGACTCCCTGCGGCCACGCCCTGACGGCCGCGCCCAGTCTGATGGCGAAACTTTGGGAGCCGCCTGTGAGGTCAGCCTGGACTCCCGAGGTCATGACTCTGGCACGCGGGGTCAGGAGGTCAGGAGGCAGAAGTCTGTGAGGCGAATGGTGGAGAATGAGGGTTCTGGGTCAGCCTCCATAGGGAGGAGCCAGTACTAAGGTCCTTCCCTCTGCCCCACTCCTGGGGTAACCTAGGTAACTGTGTGTGGGGGCGTGGTCTGAAAAGGTGCATGATGACTTCCCCTATTTAACCTTTGGTGCTGGGCTCCACCACCCTCTCTCCGCTAATTGCACTATTCCTTTCATCTGTCTGTCCAACGTCCATCATTCATTTACTCTCTCCTTTGTGGCTCAAGCCTCCTCATGACGATCTTAATATCAAAAGTTAATTATTTACAATTTAACCAGATAACAGATCACTAACCTAATAAACTGCATTATAATCAAATGTGCTGAATTGCATTATAGAAAGGATGCGACAGTGTTTACGTTGAGCAAGAATAAATTATAAACATAATAAGTAGCCCAACAATAAGTATGACATGGATAAAATGAACAACTCTTTGTGTTATCTTGCTAAGAAAATGTCATTCCAAAGTCGGAAGACCTTCAATCATAGAGCCCAGATAACTTATCAGAACCAGTATTAAAAGATTTTTCTCTCACAGTTCTAACTCCTGAGTTTTTACTGGAGGGATCACTAAGCTTCTGGGTCTCTTACAGCACGCCTTGGTCCGCCCTGACACATCACTCCTGGGTTGCACCAGGAGACAGATTACATCCCTCCGATAATTAGCTAGAAGCTGAAGAGAGATATGCAGGTCTTTAAATTATTTGAATCAAAAGCTGCTCACAATGTTGAATTACGACATGAATCTTCCAACATGTTTTGCACAGACTAAATCTGACCATCAGAGATGTTAACAGGACCTGCTTATCTGTCTGTTTACCATCTGTGTACTGGTGCTCTGTTACAGTACTGGCGTCTGACCTCAAGTGTGTATTTGTGGCCCTCTCACATGGGTGTGGATGCAGACCTTGATGAAAGCAGGAATGTTCTGTGTGTATATTAGAGTTACTGGAGAGGAACACTTATATTATATATAGGATATACTTATTTCTGCATTTTCTTGCCTTCCTTCACTTTCCCTTTGTGATCTTTCCTAGGCTTATGCTCTTAGACTCTGTGCTCTCCTGCCGTTTGGACAACACATGCTCTCCTCTGCCAATAATCCACTTACTGTTGTCTCACAGCACTGCTGGATAAGCTAACCTGTGTGTCGGACTGGTGTAGAGAATTTAAATTGTCATGTCAGGTGGTGAAATTCCTGTTAGCTGAAGTATTGGTGTGAAGGCGCCACCTGCTGGAAGACAGTGATAACACTCCTCTGTCATGCAGTCCTCATTATATTTCATATACAATTTGATCCCAAATATTTGATAGTGATTACACTTCTCTTAAGCTTTAGAAATCTTAATGATTAAATTACATCAGACTGGATGACAGATGAGTTATTTTCATCTTCTGCATGCTCCTGTTTTTAATTTAAGTGCTTGTTTCGTCTGTCTGTCTCACAGACGCAGTGGATCTGGGTTCCCCGGACGAGCTGATGGATATTTCAGAGGTGGATGAAGGGTTGTGGCCTGGTAAGATGGGGATTGATGTGACTCCACCCACCATAACTATCAGCAACAGCGTCACCACATTAAACCTGGGGGCCAAGGCCATGAAGAAGTGTCGGCTCGGTGGGCGCACCAGCAAGGACAAGGAGGCGAGTCCTCTAACAACAGGTCGGGCCGCCAGCGAGAGCGCAGAGCTGTCTGTCAAGCGGCTGACGCTTACATCTAGCCAATCAGTGCCCAAGGCAGGAGCTCTCACCAACCTGACGCGCACCGCCAGTGCTGTCTTCTCCCGCTCCTTTGAGCAGGTGGCGAGCGGCGGTGCCCCTCCCACCAGCAACCACAACGCATCTGAAGCTGGCCGCTATTCATGCAGCATGCAGGAGGAAGGGATGGGGTACATGCTTACCGGGCCAAACCACACACAGCGCTCTCCCAGCATCAGTGTGCATCTTGGCTCTGACCTTTGAAACCTTCTTGTGACTCCTGACTACATGAACCCTCGTATCTGATTCTGTGATCTCGGAACCTGTGACCTGGAACTCCAAGCCATGCCAACTACAACGGACCATAAACACTCCTGTTATTTCCTGTGTCGCTCCATTTTGGCGTTTGTGTCCCTCTGTGCTGTAAACAGCTTCACTGATTTTTAGCAGTACGAAGTTGGGTTATAACTGCACTCCTTTGCAAAGCAGGGCCGTTGTCTAAATGGGTGCACTTAAAACCCATCACTAAAAAAAACTGTGGAGAAGTATTTGGAAAATATTTTAATCGGCATTTGTTGCCTCTTGTTGCTTTTTCATACATCCATCCTTTTATCTCTCAAGTTTGTCCGAGGGTAGATGTTGAGTATGTGTGAGCATGATTGAGTGTGTGTTGCATGTGTAGTTTGTACAATTATTTTTAGAATAAAGGCTGCTGATTGATACAGTGAACAATGTATGATTCTCCTAAGTAAAAAAAAAAGCAAGTGTTTCTACTACTTTTTTCAAAGAAAACAGTTCCCTTCTCATAGCAATACAAATCTCTCCTTTTTCATTGTTTTACATCCTAAGGGTCGATTAGCCAAACTCCCCCTCTCTGCACTTTTTTGTCAAGTCTGGGATGTGCTTCTTCAGAAAATCTGCATTCTTCCCCCCAAAAAATCTGAAAAACACCTAATCAGCCAGTATGATCAGAATCAGTTTATGTTTACAATCGCACAGTATTGTTGTCATTATGGAGAAGCAATAGTTGTGTCCTTTCCACTTACACTCCTTTAGCACCTTCCTGAATTGCTGTGTATTTGGCAAAGATTTAATTCCAAATTCTGAGAAATGACGAAGACTTGATTCATGGGTGTGTATGATTTTTTTTAAGTATTGAATTTTGCACTTGAAAGAGAAAAAAAAGTTGTGTGATCAACTTTGGTATTTTCTTATGATGAACTAGAGAGGTTTTGACTCTCATCCGTGGTATTCCCCTTTGAGAGAGCTCTGCTTTGTTCCGTACGGAGTCCAATGACTCACCATTAACCACTGATCCAATGACGTTTATAAGATTGACCGAACCTGTATCTAAATTTGTTCCTCTGTTCTTCGGTGGAACTGCGTGCGGATCAACAAGTTATCTTTGTTGTCTATTCTGATCCACCCACCATTCCAGCTGTTTGTAGTATTTTGGCCATGTGTTCCCGTGTCTCTCCTTGTTGTTCCCAGCATCATGGTCACCTTCCATGATATGACAGTATGCTCTAAAAAAGGAGCTACATTTGATGTCCCCAAGCCCCCTAAAGCAAAGGTGTATACTGTTGTCTGTCTTTAGAGCTGTTGAGTGTCAATAGCTTGGTGGGACAATGACAATAATCAAGTTTGTGGGTTTACAGAAAGTGAGAGGGGTTGCTCTTGTTGTACATTATACTGTTGTACTAAAGTTCGTTTCTATTGGCCTTTTGATGTCTAAACATGTGTAACTCAATGCTACAACTTCTGGGAATAAAGTGTTTCTATTCTTCATCTTGTTTGAGTTTTCTTTGCGGCTGGAAAGCTTGATACGCTGATAAACACATCAGTTTCAGTTTAGACATTACCCAGGTAGGAAAGCCATCCTGTAAGATGTTGGGTCGACTGTATTCTGTACTGACTGTATCGATAGCTGCTACCTCTCTTGGCATTGATAATTCAACTTTATTTATTATTGAGCATCTATCTGTCTTGGAATTAATCAGTCATTCAACCCTACTGTTAGATAACGTCTGAAATATTCAGAGGATCAGCTGGGGTATCAGAATGCTTAATTTGGATGAAGCTCAAATGTGCCGGTAATAACAGATGTTTAAAGGACTTATCAATAAGTTGTTCTAGTTAACAAGCATAAGATTCATTAGCCTATATCATTGATTAAGTTTCTTTATTGAAAATAAGTTTGAAAAACTCCAAAGAAATAACCTTGAGGTTCCAGTTCCACATCAGGCGTTATTCATATATTAACTTATATACCCAAAAACTCCTTCAATATCCCCAACTGGCCCAACTATTCTCTGCTAGTTTGATTGAGAATATGGAGCTCAATCTAAACCAAAATAATTACATAAGTTCTAGAATTATTTGACAAATGGCTCATACAGGTCTACAATGTTGGAAAAATCCAGGACCTGCTTTGATTTATGTTTTATCTTATCTTGGCAAATTTGCGAGAAAATTGCATACAGATGTTTGTACATCTATTCATGTACAACTTTTAATATTGCGAATATACACAATAACTTGTAAAAGTACTGCGTTCAGGTTTTCACTGAATAAACATATTTAAATTAATATCGTCCCATATATAACCAGTTTTTTTACATTACTGTGTTGTCACATGTGAATGTCCTTTTCCTTGCTGGTGGAGGAAGAGCTGCTGGCAGGCAGTGACGCTTTTGGGGACCCTGGTGGTCCAGAGAAGTGGCCCACTTTGCCTGGATTTGTATACTGCCCTTGTACCTATATTGAATTATGGTTTTTAAAAGTGCAACGCAAAATTCAACATAACGTTTCAAAATACACAGAGAGAAGAAGAAATTATGAAATATCTTAAAAAAAAAAGATTTATATGAGGTTTTGTGAACAATTTTGTATTAGTTTTCATTTACATTCGTTGTGGAGGAGACTATATTTATGGAAAAAATTACTAAAATAATCAAATAATATTTTAACCGTTGATCGAGGATCTCTTTTAGATATCCAATTTTGAAATTTGTCCTAAATCTTTGTGTGCACTCAGGTTTCCTGTTCAGGTTTTCCGTTGTAGTATTTGCTTGTAGCCCAACAGATGTTTCAGAGTTTGTCCACTAGATGGCGATACGCGGCTGAACATGTCAGTTCACGGTGTGGTTACGTGTTTCCTTTTCCGTGTCCTTGGCGTTTGGCAACAGCATCAACAGCATCCTCGCTGTCGGAATTAACATGGCTAAATTAAACAAAGAGACCAAACAGCGGCTGCAGCAGCTGTTCCAGTGCGGACAGTTTGTCATCCGATGGGGCTTTATTCCGACCGTGCTGTACCTTGGTCAGTATGCGTACAGGAGTAGGGGGGACACGGCAACGCTTAGCAGGCGTGTTGCTCTCATGCTAGCAAGTTAGCTTAGCGTATTAGCCTTCAATTGAAACGTAGTAATAAACTGTGTTGGGATGGGTGAGTGAATGTTGTTACATAAAGGAACAACGGTTTCAGTCCCATATACATTGTCGTCAGTTGCAATACCTAAATTGGCATTTTAGTATTCAGGTGTTGCGTTCAGGGACCCGAGTGATCTGAAATTCCTCCCTGTGGAGAAGTAACGTTAGGCTAATGCAGTTAGCGCATGTGTTTAGAAGTGAAAGTCTTATAACTATGTGGGAGCACAATTATATCAGTGGATGTCAGTTTAAACAAATATGTATGGAAATATAAATTAAAGATTAAATAAAAGATACATGCCTCCACAAACTATCAGTGGTCAGTCTCTAAAGAATACAAGTTCTGACCGTATTCAGGTCAATTAAAGGGATGTCCAATGTGTTGCAGAGCAAACTACAAGGTTTCAAGAGATCCCTATGGTACACCAGCATAACATTGAATTACATGCTTGTTTTAATGCCAGGAGATTTGCATGATGTGACTGGATAAGTAAGATATTAGAAATCGTTGCCTAGTTTATGTGCAATTAGAGGTCATAATCCAGAATTTACAGACAGAGCAGGTCAATGCAAGTCCCCTGTGGTTTAAAAGATTAAAAAACATTGATATTACAAGTGTTAATTGAATGCTTGGCCTTAGAGTACTTTAGCAACAAGCCCTTGGTAGTTATTGGAAAAACTGCCGTAAGTGATGCTTGTCTAGACTGGGGCACTAAAATACCAGATTCTGTTTTGGAGTAAATAGGGAAGTAAAGAATTTTTCATTAGTGAGCCCACAGCCGGTGTAGTTGCCCCATTGTGAGGAAGTTTCTCTGCGTTTAGTGTATTGGAAACACCAAAATTGATGTCATACTCTCATTTTTCTTTCCTTTCCCCTTTTTTTTTAACAGTTCCTCGGGTACATCAGACTGACATAATTTTCTTTTTGAACATGTCTTGTGTCACCAACATAACATAACATAACATTTTAGACAATCAAGAGTGGAAATTGAAAGTCATGAAATATTTGCAGGATATGATTGAGACGATGTTGTAATGAGCAGTCAGTTAAATAGGTATCAATCTTTTGAAATTCTATTCATAAAATAACAATTTTATTTCAGGTTTTTAGTTTTCCATAGAGGTCAAAGACAATCATGAAAATATTTATTTATAGCCATCGATGAAGGGAGGAGGGATATAGGTCTTCTGACATTGCACATGGCTCTTTCTGAAGAATTTGTTGCATCATGCTTGGGTACTTGGGATCGAATATACAGAAATACAGAAGTTCAAATGGTCACATTTCACAACAGAAAAATCAGCAGGTCGAAGACATCAGCACTTTCCTTTATTTCAATCTGGGTTGTATTGTAGAGCAAATTAGTGACTCAGTGAAACACTTGATCCTCTGGCAAAATCATGTGCCTTAATGCATCATTTTAAGTGCACAAGCACTTTTAAACATAACTGTGAATATGTTTCCACTCCAATCTGTTGGCCATACTGGTTTGTTTTTGATTTTATGCACAAAATGCTTGCTGCAATAGGTCAGTTGTTTGGATGATCCAGAATCCTTCCACACAGTGTAACAACGTTCTGGGCCTTTTTGATGTGAAAATGTCAAATCAAATCCTTCAACGCTCCTTTGTGATTTTGTGTTTACAGGTTTCAAACGTGGAGCAGATCCGGGCATGCCTGAACCCAATGTCTTGAGGTAAGAACAGATTGGTTTGACATTTGGGCTTCCTTCAAAATTGACTGTGTATTATCATGGTTCATAGAACGTTGTGACATGTGATTTTCAATGGGAGTTTTCACAGTTATGTACGATAAAGTTGTTTCCTTTGTTTGTGGAATGTTGGGGCTATTTGTCAGTTGGTTGGACCAGCAAGTGATTTGCCCATCCTGCTCTCCCCCTCTAGCCACAGATTGCAGTTATTCTTGCTGACAATCAATCTTGGAATAGCGTCAACATCTAGAAGTGCGATGGAAAATGCTGCATCAACATTCACATGAACTAGACTAGTGGCTGCTAGAAAAGTGAATGTTAAACTTTACTGCTGCGCCCTTTTAGAAATGCATTTTGCAAATGAATTTCCACTCACTAACAGTTTTCCGTGCCCGATGAGAAAAAAGAGAAAAAGGTTTGTGCAGTCACGAAGTGCATCGTACAAGTTAAAACCTAAGGAATATGAGAACATATCGGGTGTCAATGTGAACATGCACCGTGCAACCAGAACTAAGTCTCTGTAAGTGAACTGTGGTTGAATTTATTTTCTTTTGTTTATTTTGTTTTTCTCTAGTTTGCTATGGGGCTGAGGAACATAATCTCCACACAGGAAATCCACGGAGACCATATGACACACCCGTCAACGGATATCTGGCAGCAAACATAGTTTTTCACTTTCTTCTCCACAAGTCATTCATCTAATTCCATGTGCTGATTGTTATCTATCGCTGTATTGTTTACGACTGTCAGTGAAGAAGAGTGTCGTCTGTGTTGACGAAAGACGTTCTGATGAACAAGACTTTGTCACTGAGAATATTTATATACAGTTTGTGTGACATCGCCTTTGGACATACTGTATATTCCATGTTTGTTTTCTCTAGTTTGTAAATTAAAATGTCTGAATATGCAACCCCCCTTAAAAGATGCAATTCTGGTCTTTATTAGATCTTGTTGCTGTAATCGATGACGATCAAAAGATTTGTTGAAGAACAGGAAACATTATTGAGCAAGTTGTGTTTAAATGTAGACAATGTAACTGAGATTTAGATAATAGAATTATTGATTCATGTGCTGATAAGCATGTGATGAATGATGTTAGCAAGATAGCCATGGCAAATAAGATTCTGATATATTAGTTTTATTTTTATAATAATACACATGAAAAGACATTGCATTATTATTTCTTCTGCATTTCCCATCATCTTCAAGTCCAATTTTCTGAGGCCCCCCTGATATCCCCACCTTGAAAACCAGGGGTACAGAGAATAGCATCATCAGCATACAGTAACTTAAAAATAAAGTGAATAAAAGTGGTCCTAAAATAGAACCCTGTGGCACAACCTTGTTCAAGTTCATAGAACTTGATCGATAGCCATCAGCCACCACAGCTGAGATGACTGGCAAACCAATTACAGTACATTTAATCAAATCTGATATATCAAAGACATTTCAAAAGAATTCTATGATCATTAAGGGTTAATTCAACCCTGCAATAACAAAGTTTTAAAATGAAAAAAAAATAGATTCATTCTCTCAAAGAAAAGCAAATCATCGTATTAAGAATTGTACCAACAACAATGGATTTTCATCTGACTAATAAATAACTGTTTAAAGTATAAATAGATAAAAATAAGTTATACAAACGTGGCTGATTCAAGAGGTCAGGCCTACCTCATTACACATTCATAATTGAGATTGCAAAATAAGTTAGAAAAAGTAATAACCTGCACTGTGACATGATTCTGACAACAGTGTTCCCTGCAGTATTCCTTCATTGCTGCTTTCACTGCTTTCATCTTTTCGAATTTTGCGAATAAGCCCAGATGGGCACCACACTCTTGCTGGCACGTCTTCGTCTTTGCATCTCCCTTCTAGCGACTGACCGCTTGCCTTCGACCAAGAAGATGTGGAGCTGTCGCAGGATGCTGTGTGCCGTCATCTTCCTGTGGAAGGTGTCAGGGTTCTCTAGCCCTTTCAACAGCTGCTCCTCCTGGCTGCCGGAGAGTGGCGTGACCTCTTCAGGATTCCCCATCTGTAGGACAAGAGTGACACCGAGGCCCTTTTTTATAATGAACCTCAGGAGCAGACATGATAAAACCCTCTAAAACAAGAATAAATAGGCATTTAAACCAAGGAGAGTTAAGGACAAATACATAGTATGTAGCTATAATCAGCGGTGGAATGTAACTAAGTATTTATTAAGACCCACCTTTTCTTTGATCACACTGATCAGGAGGCCGCTGTAATGTCTGGACTTTGAGACGATTAAGTTCTTAGGGTACTCCCTCTCCACATGTTTAAGAAGACATTGGTAAGTGAAGAGGCCATGGACCAAACTGTGAAGGCAAGCCTCCTGCGGAGAGGAGAGACAAACCGCTGTCAGCGTTCAAACGGGCTCAGTTTCTTTTGCCAGTTTAGCACATCATCACAAAGGAGGACACTTACCTGGCTGACGTTCTTGGGGCATCTTGCCGGAACTGAGGAGACTTTGTAATGGTCCAGAAAATGATACTTTACTTCATTGTGGAATTCATCTTCGAACTGACAGAACAGATGAAATGATGGTCAAAAATGAAAATTTACTGAGAGAAAATAAGACACTTTAACTCTAAAATGACTTAAAAAACTTGATAAGGGCTCGAACTCAATAATCATTAATAACATAGATCAGTGAAATTCCGTGAACAAGTGCGCTTACATCTTTCTGGTGGCAATTGGTGGCCCCCAGGAACGACTCCAAAACTGGGGAGGAGCTCAGCAGGTCAGAGGGTTCCACTTCCTCCTCACCTGAGGGGTCTTCTGCTGGACTGTCTGTGGCTGCATCTGGAACCGGCGCTCCGGGAGCGCACAGCATCTGAGCTGCAAGCACCACTGCAGCGAGCCAGTACGCATCTGTTCAGAGGGGAAGAGCATGAATGAATGAATGAAAAGTGGAAGAAGGCATGACAAAAGGCAGGAAACTTGCACACCGAAGGCTGTAAATGACTTACTGAGTTTAGAGGGCATGTTTCGCAGCTGGAAAGTGAGTTCCTACTGATGCTGAGGGCTGTCCAAGCAAGAGGGAATTGTCTTGTCTATGAAATGGGCTGTCATTTTATATTCTTCTCACTGGGGGGGCTTTCCCAATACCTTCCTTATGATGATGGTTTTCTTGAAGATGACGAAAGTGTTTACCTCAAAACCTAAATTGACCAAAGACAGCAGGGATTTTATCCAATCGCTAACTTCCATATACATCGACTCAATTCTGAAATTTTCTTTATTATTTTTAGCCGAATATTTCAATGGGGAAATCCACCCCAAACTACACACTTGCATACAAGTAATCAGTAATATCTGTCAGTGTGGATTTTTGATCACCGGTATCCCTCGCACTGTGACACTGAACAGGTGTATTTGCTATCCAGGCAGCTGTGTCAATTTGATTTTCATAAAACAATACACATGTAAAGATACAATTAGTACATGTGTTTTGCCTCCTACAAAGCAAACAGTTTTCTATGTCTTGTAATTGTTGACTCGTTGAATGGAGGAGATAAATGCCAAAGCCCATCAAATCACATCTTATTATAATTAGTTTGAATATCATGATGACTACATGCCACAGCCTCTTGAGAGCCTTCTATAATACGATACCAAATAAGTTGATAGAAAAATTTAAACTTAATTCACAAATCAAAAGTCCAGTGAAAATGCAATGGATTCATAATGAACTGCCCGAGAAACCCTTTTTCTTCTGTAAAAGTACAAATAATGTTTAAATAGTTGATATATTCCGATACAATATTGATGATATTTAAAATGTTTATGATGGGAATGATGTTTAACGTCATTGACTTTTTTTTCACAAACCACCAGCTAGTATTTTATCCTGCTTGCACGCTTATTCTCAAACATCCAGTGCCTGGAATTTTATTTCCCCCTTGTTTGTGGATGAGAGTAATTTCTCCCCCCTCACTTTTTTGTCAAACACACAAACTATATTTAGATAATGGGAAGTGTTCCATTCAGGGTTTTTTAGAATTTGACTCATGTCTAGGGACTGAAGTGAATGTTTTATCAATGGCCACCAGTCCAAATTAAACTGCTCTGTTTCCTGCAGGCCCTTTAACTTTTCAATACTAACCCGCCGGAATTGCCCTTTAATTTATTCCAATTTAGGTCTACCGATAATTTTACATTTCCACAATTTTATTTTTCACTCGGATAAACGAACTGCTCTTTCACTTTATGTAAGTTATTGAAATCTGTACATTGTGCCAAGTTTGTTAGTGAAAGTCAGAAAGTAAACGGCAGTCAGGACACACTTTGTCAGGCTCTAGCATGACACACACTTACCAAGAAAACAGGAACTACACCAACAGGGAGTTGCTGGCCAGGTTAGACCAGTGACGTAAAGTCATGGCGAAAAAGAAAATCTGTCTTCATCATTGAACCACTTGTTCCTTTAAGAAACAAGTCACCTTTCACAACAAACTCTCAGTTATGAGTTCATTTTTTCCATATACTGTATCTATGCAACTGTCTTGCTGCAAAAAAAAGAGCTCTGTTAGACACGTCTTTTGTAATTCTGCATTGCTATAATCTATTTTAACTTTCCCTCTCTTTGGTGGATGAAGCATTGGGGATCAGATCGTAGAAATACAGCTTAATAAGCTGGTTAATACCGGATCAGCTCTTTTGAAGATGTTGCAAGAATGGATTTATATCCATGTCTGATTCGTGGAGTGTTTCGGTACTTTCAGTGGACAATCTGCAGCTTAAGAATAGCTTAGTGGTTGCAGTGTACTGTCCGGGGTTACCGGGAAGATCCTGGACATCCTCTCTTCCACCTCCACTTGGTGCATTTACATTGACGATGCACCAAGAATTTGACACCAATTTGTGGTGTTTAATGCAATGTTTGGTTCTTTGAAGAGCTGGAAGAGCCTTTCTGACTCTCATTTCTGCTTTTTGGTTTCGAGAGCAATTTCATTTATTGTCTACCGCAAATGTCCACAGTACACACACTCCATCTGCCATAGACAACCCCCGCGTTATTGGACATTAACTTTTATTCAGCAATAAGATGCAGTAAAGTCCGTTCTAAATTACTTCATTACAACGTCTAAAACATGGCAGTGATTAGTCGAGGATGTGCATGTTTGTGTGTGCACATGTGTTCTGTATATGAGTTTGCAAAGTTTGCACTCAACTTCTCCACATTGTTGCTTTTGAAAGAAGATTAACATCCACAACACAAAGCAGCTTATGATGGATGCTCATTATGACTTTGGTTATGTCATTTCTCAGACAGTTGCGCCTCGAAGGAAACGAAGAATCGTCCAAGTGTAATTTTGACTTTGGTCCATAAGACCCACGTCACCCCCTGTTACCCCTGTTTTATATTCTATGATGATCCATACAAAACAACGATGATCCAGACACTGGGTAACCCCATTATGGAGCAGTGAGTAAGCAGTAAGAGAGTTTCTGATGTGGTAAAAGGTCGTCACGATCTACTGTGTGACTTTCACGAGGTTGCATGCAGGGTGAGGCAGCAAAACATCAGGACAGAAATCATCTGTCATTGACCGACTCTTGAACTTTACGTAACTAACTAAGAACTTTGGTAATAGTTTGTCACATTCTCAAGAATAACATTCAGCTAATTTATCTTCCTCTCGTGCTTCTAGTGAATTTCTACGTCTACGTGCACACTTCTGCTTGACCCTCGGAGCTGTGTTGGTAGCCTGGTAGGGTCTTCCAATTCAAACTGATCCCAGGTGAGGGTCCAGACCAAAGGTGCATCACGGACTATG
>CAAKHC010005065.1:2768-13603 GCA_901007825.1 Macroramphosus scolopax | reverse complement strand
GGCTGCGTAGACACTCCGTTGTGGCACTAGTTAAAGTGACATGATCGCTGTACTTTATCAGCAAGGATTTACGGTCATAAAAAACACTTCTAGTGATAAAAATGCCGGGAGACGATGCGGCCGAATTTTTTTTTTTTTTTTTTTCATATCGGACAAAATTTCACCGATACGATATAACTACCGATATAAAAAAGAACGCCATATCGGTACCGATATATCGGTGGTCCGATATATCGGTCGGACACTACTTGTTTATACTGGACAGGATGTGAAGAACGTCTAATGGGTTTATACTGGACAGGATGTGAAGAACGTCTGAGAACGGATTTCAAAATAAAAGCCAGATAATCGTCAGATGGTCGTCCTGAGTTCCTAGAACCAGAGTGATCGCTGCCCCATCGCTGACCGATCGCTGACCGATCACTGACCGATCACTGACCGATCACTGACCCATCACTGACCCATCACTGACCGATCACTGACCGATCACTGACCCATCACTGACCCATCACTGACCCATCACTGACCGATCACTGACCGATCACTGACCCATCACTGACCCATCACTGACCCATCACTGACCGATCACTGACCGATCACTGACCCATCACTGACCCATCACTGACCCATCACTGACCCATCACTGACCGATCACTGACCCATCACTGACCCATCACTGACCCATCACTGACCCATCACTGACCGATCACTGTGACATCACTGTGACATCACTGTGACATCACTGACCATCAGGACAGTGAACTGATAATAAAATCTGCAGAATGCTCAAATTCATTGTTTTACCTTCTTCAATGATTCTTCCAAAAGGTTGAAGTGCAGAGTAATCTGGAGCATGATGTCATGGCGTGTGGTTAATCACATCATAACATCTGTCTGTGTCCTCAGTCTGTCTGCGAGCGATCCTCTCCCAGCAGAGTACATCAGTACACCAACAACATGTCCTCCATCGCTGTCCACTCCCTCCCCCACACTCCCCTCTGTCTTCACCCTGCTGCTAACTCCTCCCCGCCCCTCCACTTCCCCTCTGCCTCCACTGTCACCATGGAGATCCGTCCTCGCATGGACAGCCTCAAGGTGGGTGTTGCATCTCTGGAAATATCAGATATTTGCAGCTTGTCCATCGGGTTGAAAATTTGATGTTTGCCTTATTGATTGGTTGACAGGTAAAGGTGAGGTTGAAGCCCCACCCCCGTGCGGTCTCAGGGGGAGAGGACTCGCTGACATCTCGCCACGGGAAGAGGATGAAGAGTCCCCGCTGGAGACGCTGGAGCATTAGCATCAAGCTGAAGAGGTTAGCTGCTGGCATTTTACTCAATTATTTAGCCTGTTAGCATCACACTAATAAAGTTAGCTTGGTAGCACTGAATGCTTGTGATGTTAGCCCACCAGCCAGCTCACGTTCAGATCATGCTAGCCTGTTGGCATGTCAGTCTCAGCACTGTCTTTATACCCAGGGGCCCTTGCATTCCTGACAAGCCGGTTGCCATACCAACAGAGGAGGAAGTGGATGTGCTATTAAAGAAGTTGGGGGTGAGTCTCTGTCCTGATCCTTCACCTAAAGACCAGCGGAGGTGCTGCTTCTGTCACCAGCTGGGCGACGGACAGACGGACGGACCAGCCAGACTGCTGAACCTGGACCTGGACCTGTGGGTGAGTTGTGTTCCAGTCTTCAGTCTGGTCCTACAGAGTCTCTGATGATAGTCTGGTCCGGCATGTCCGTGATGGTTCTGTTTCTCTGTCAGGTCCATCTGAACTGCGCCCTGTGGTCCAGCGAGGTGTATGAGACTCAGGCCGGCGCTCTGATCAACGTGGAGCTGGCTCTGAGGCGCAGTCTGACGTTGCGGTGCGCTCACTGTCAGCAGACCGGCGCCACCAGCGGCTGTAACCGCCTCCGCTGCACCAACACCTACCACTTCACCTGCGCCCTCCAGGCGCACTGCACCTTCTTCAAGGTAACAATGTAAAACACACACACACCACGCACGCACACACACACACACACACACACCTGAACACTTTGACTTTCTCTTCCAGGATAAAACTATGCTCTGTCACCTCCACAAGCCCAGGATGGGTCCTCTCAGCGGGGACAGGTCCTCCGGCAGTTCCCCCTCCTCCACTGTTGGGCCGACGCCTGACTTGGCAGCCGCCATGTCCTGTGACCCGTACGACTCGAAGCTGCGTTGTTTTGCCGTGTTCCGGCGGGTGTATGTGCAGCGGGATGAAGCGCGACAGATTGCCGCCGTGGTGCAGCGTGGCGAGTGGCAGCACACCTTCCGAGTTGGTAGTCTGCTGTTCTTCGCCGTCGGCCGGCTCCTCCCACAGCAGATGAGTTCCTTCCACAACACGACTGCCATCTTTCCTGTCGGTTACCACACCAACCGCATCTACTGGAGCATGCGCTACAGCAACAGGTGAAACCTATCAGTCGCCAAATTCTGCAGTGTGCCGTGTCTGTACGTACTAGTGTCCAACCGATATATCGGTGGACCGTACGCCTGCAGGCGCCACAGACACGCCAAAGTCTCGATTTCATTCCGACGATGTTTGTCTGCTCATTAAGCAATTGTCACTTCCTCTTTGACGTCAGAAGACTGGACGATACTGAAGAATCCAAATGTTCTGACGAAGCTTTAAGAGACAAATGAGTCCTCTCAAACAATTCCACTGACTGAACTTTAAACATTCTTCATAAAACTGAGACTTAATCGAAGATTAGATCACATCATATTTAATCTGATCTAATCTAACCAATATGATTGGTTAATCTGTACTTTTAGCCACGTTTGAATGTTTGTTGTACAATCTGATGGTCAAAGTTTTAAGACCGGCTGTGAGTAACCGCTGCTCGCTGTGCGCCTCCAGACGCTGTAAGTACATGTGCTACATTGAGGAGGCAGACGGACGGCCACTGTTCAAAGTGAAGGTGGTGGAGAGAGGACATGATGACATCATTCTGACCGGACAAACACCTAAAGGTACGTTACCACCTGGCGACACATCAGACGGTCGGGGACGGATGATCTGGCGTTCGGTTCAGTAACCGCGTCGTCTCTCTCAGGTGTCTGGGACCAGATCCTGGATCCAGTGTCGCAGCTCCGGTCCTCCAGCGGCACTCTGAAGCTCTTCCCAGTTTACCTGAAAGGAGAAGACCTGTTCGGTCTGACCACGTCTGCTGTCAGCCGGATCATCGAGTCTGTACGTACCGCTTCCTGTCACACTGACCCTTCAGACCGCCGCCCGGCCACACTGATTCTCTCTGTGTCTCTAGTTACCAGGTGTGGAGGCCTGCGAGAGCTACACTTTTCGGTACGGCAGAAACCCTCTCATGGAATGGCCTCTGGCCTTCAACCCGTCCGGATCGGCCCGGTCCGAGCCAAAAGCCTACCAGGCCAAGAGGTAACGCTGCCATACTGAACTACACCCCACTTCATTTCAATGAATCATCACATTCCAGACGGCATCCGTCTGATGTGTGACTGTCTCCCTGTCAGGCCGAACCTGCTGACCAGCATCGCTCCCAGGTGTCAGGGCTCCGTGGGCTCCATCGTCGGACTCGTTCCCGGCGTCATCTCTCTGTCGCCAGGCGAGACTGTGGCGGGAGCTCATCAGGGGCGCCACTCTAAGTCTTCCCAGTACCGACGCATGAAGGCCGAGTGGAAGACCAACGTCTACCTGGCCCGCTCTCGTATCCAGGTGAGACACCTGAATTGATCACATGATTGAACACATGAGTGAAACAGGAAGTCCCTAACTGTGTGTGTACAGGGTCTGGGGCTTTACGCCGCTAGAGACATCGAGAAATGCACCATGGTCATAGAGTACATTGGCACCATCATCAGAAGCGAAGTGGCCAACCGCAAGGAGAGACTGTACGAGTCTCAGGTAACACACACGCACACACACGGTAACACATGCACACACTCGGGCATCGTTCTAACAGTTCATGGTTGTGTGTGTAGAACCGAGGTGTTTACATGTTCCGTATTGACAATGACTACGTGATTGATGCCACCATCACTGGAGGACCGGCCAGGTGAGACAGCTTCTCGCTCTTCTGCCTCATTGATCTGATCTGATGTGATGTGATCCAATCTGAACCGCTCGTTTGTGATTGACAGGTACATCAACCACTCTTGTGCTCCCAACTGCATCACGGAGGTGGTTACACTGGAGAAGGAGAACAAGATCATCATCAGCTCCTGCCGACGCATCCAGAGAGGAGAAGAGGTACCACAACTGTCCATCAACACGCTGAATGTTAATCACTTTAATACCCATCAGCCACTGCTGCCAGGGAGATATACGTTACCATGGTTACTGACATCATTAGAAACCACAATCAATTGAAGCTGAGATTCTACAATAAGTTATTGATCGGGAATGTGTGACTTGAATTTTTGATCCAGTGTTTCACGGTTTCTCTCTCTCTCTCTCTCTCTGTCTCGCTCTCTCTGTCTCGCTCTCTCTCTGTCCCTCTGTCTCTCTGTCTCTGTCCCTCTGTCCCTCTGTCTCTCTCTCTCTGTCCCTCTGTCTCTCTGTCTCTGTCCCTCTGTCTCTCTGTCTCTTTCCCTCTGTCTCTCTCTCAGTTGTCTTACGACTACAAGTTCGATCTGGAGGACGATCAACATAAGATTCCATGTCACTGTGGAGCCTTCAACTGTCGCAAATGGATGAACTGAACTCACACACATACACTCTCTCTCTCTCTCTCTCTCTCTCTCTGGGTGCTCAAGCTGGATGTCGATCGCCCGCGGTTCCGCATGGATTAGCTTTATTATGAATCTGAGCGATCTGATTGGAGATGTTAATGGGGGGGGGAGACACAGCAGTGTGAGTGACAGGTGAGGGGGCGGGGCTTAAGAGGCTGGTCCTCTGTGTGTATATTTATAAAATGTAAATGTGAGTAACGCCACTGAAATATCCGAATGTCGTGGTCAAAGGGAGCGTTCTTCACTTGCACTAAAAAAAAAAAAAAATTCCCAGAGAAACATGCGTGATTCTTCCTCCTCACTTTTTGTTAATTTCCTGTAAAATAAGAGATTTTGTTTTTGTATTTATTACTGAATGAAGCTATTTTCTAAAGTCACAGTGAGTTCAGCGTCTCAGCATGTAAATATTTGTACCATAAATTGAAAAAGGTTTAGAAATCACTCCACAGAGAGCGACCTTAACATCCTTATCCTCACCTTCATCACCTGCCGACCAGAGTTTTGTGTTGAAGTGTCTGTTTGGTTTCCTGTTTGGCGGCAGAGGCTGCTCTCTGATTGGACGAAGACTGTGAACGGAGTAGAGGCTTCCTGAGAGTCGGGCGGGTTTCACTGCGGCCTTAAATTCATTTTGTTTATTCAGCCAGCGTTTGTGGTTGCAGGCGTCGGTGTTTGTGTTGATTCTGGGACATGAAGCCTTGTTTTCTTTTATTATCGGACGTGAGCAGAGTGTGATGATGATGATGATGATGATGATGATGATGATGATGATGATGAAGATGTTTGTTTGTTTGTTTTTGGTGGGAAAATGTGGAATCTGATTTAGAAACATTTACAGAAAATAAAATATTTTACATCTTGAAGAACAACATGGCAGCTGTTCACTTGTGTGTGTTTCTCACAACCTGGGGGGGGATGGTTAAATATCTTTTTTTAATTCTAATTTGAAATATTTAATTTATCCCATCAGGCAAGTTATTTTTTTTTGTTAGTGATGCACACACACACACACACAAAAAGACAAAAACACATACAGACACAGACGCGCACACACAAACCCACTGCGCCATTTGTGGTTCAGTACCATGGTCGATGGCTATAAATGTCCTCACAAACATAGAAAGACAATAACGATAATATTTGTATTTTGAAGATTATTTATTTAATCTGCACTAATCAATATTCTATTTTAAATATTAATCAAATAATCAGTTCGATGCATAGGGAGTTTTTGCCTCTTAGGCTGCAGTCTGTCTGTCCCTCATTGTGATTGGTGGAAGTTTTTGGGGCTGGAACGCATGCCATTGTCACTTCATGTTAACCTGCAGTCACTTCCAAGATGATATGAACTGGAACGTGTCCCATTAACACTCGATGTTAATCTGCAGTCACTTCCCAGCATGCCAGGCAGAAATAAATATGTTGGAAGTTCGCCGTCCTAAGTTTTATTTTGAAAGTTGTAGCAAGTTGAGCCCAGGATTCTATTGTGAAAGTCCAAAGCGGATGTGACTGCAGACACACTGGTGGAGGTGTGACGTCAGTTCAGCTGCACCGCATGCAGAACTCCGCTGGAAATTCTGCTAGTTTTACCTCCGCGGCTAACTGCCCTGTGAGCTTCAGCCAGTCTGCCGCAGTGCCGCTGAGCAAAGTGACAGCAGCGGGTGAACCGTGAGTACAGACACATTTCGAGTCCTCTTTGTTGTTATAATAGAAAAAACGTTTTTGACATTAAATTAATATCACAAAAAAGAGTATAAACACACAACATCAGGGTCTCGCTAGCTAGCTAAAAATGGATCTCTCGGCTCCCATTCTGTTCATTATTATTATGTGATTATTATTCCAACTGTGAGGAGATCCGCTGGAAACGAGTTCAACTGACGCACAGATGAAGATTACACATAGACAAATTACAAACTGCCTATAAACTTGTATTTCTGAAACGTTCAACATTCCACCGGGATATCTCCTGTTTTAATACAACCGGACCTCTTTTCTTAGTGATCCGCACAACTTCCCGGTGACATCCAGTTTGTTTTCTTCCGAGTTGTAAAGGAATTAAATCTAAAATAAAAGAGCGTAATTGGAGAGATACGGATGCATAATGTGCAGAATGTCAACGAATCAGAAAGATTCTAAACGATGACGACATGAAACGTCAAACATGTTTTGTTTTTTTGTCAAAGAACCTTTAAACGGCACATTTTTTAATGAAGTCTGACGGTGGAATCTTAGTAAATTAGGAATAGAACTAGATTGGTGTGACCCTGACTGATGGGTCCTGGTCCTGGTCCTGGTCCTTGTCCTGGTCCTTCAGTCGGATCTAACTAGTTAATGAGTGATGAGTTGAGTCAAGAATCATCAACCAGCTCACGAGGACGTCTGACTGCTCAGCTGACTGCTGCTGTTTGATCAGTTGATCTTATTGATTCAAGTTCTACATTGATCACAAATCTAGTCGAGTCCTGGCTCTGATTCTGAAGAGTCCCGTGACCACATGAGAACCTGCCAACTTTACAACTTTTCAGATCAATTGATTTGATTAATTCTTTGGTTCTTTCCTCCTGATGTCTTGTTCACTGTATTGTCACAGAAGAAGAAAATCGTCATTGATCGATGATCAGAAAGTCTTGCATTGATGAGTAATCAATCAATGGATCCCTCATTGAATTGATTCTCTCTTCCCCTCTCCCTTCCTTTCTCCCTCTCCAGCAGTGTGATGTAAAGCGATGATCGCTCGGCCAGCATGGCCAGTGTCACGCTCAGGTACTTTTGTTATGGCTGCCTCGTCACCTCGGCTACCTGGTCAATCCTCCTCTTCCTGTACTTCTCAATGACGACGGAGCCGGGCCACAGCAGGACCCCGGTGAGGCCGAACAGCCAGCCGCTCACAAAGGGCCTGGCAGACCGGAGGGCGGGGCGTCGAACCCTGCCGGCCAATAAGGGAGCAGAGCTGTCGCCAGAGATGGGTGAGTGGCTGCCATTGAGCCACAGGGCAGGCGTGAACGGTTTCTGGGCGGGGCCTGTGTTTTATACAGCCATGTTGGATGATGCTTTACATGATGACCTCAGTAGTGCAAGAAGCTCATAGTGGAAACCCATTCTACTGCTACTGCTAGCTGACAACCAAATAAACAACAAGCTAGTTTCAGTCGGATTAAGATTGTATGTGTGTGTGTGTGTGTGTGTGTGTGTTTGTGTGTGGCTATGCAGGTATGATATATAACGAGGCTGATCAGGAGCTGCGGGACACTGGTTACCATCGACACGCCTTCAACGTGCTGATCTCCAGCAGACTGGGTCACCACCGCGAGCTGCCCGAAACCAGAGACACTCAGTAAGTAGGCATCTAATCCCAGAAAACACACAGACGCCATTGTCCAATCACAGTCAACACACAGACGGCAAACACCTCCACCTTGTCCAACAGGTGTCGGGATCAGGTGTATCCGCCGGATCTACCTTCTGCCAGCGTAGTGATCTGTTTCTTCAACGAGGCGTTGTCTGCCCTGCTGAGGACTGTCCACAGCGTCTTGGACCGGACACCCACGTACCTGCTGCACGAGATCATCTTGGTGGACGACCACAGCGAGCTCGGTAACATCCAAATGAAAACAATATGAATCGATTAATTGGTGGAACATCGGTTAATTTATCTGGTTGGCTGCTTCAGAGGAGCTGAAGGACGAGTTGGATCAATACGTCAGTGAACAGCTGCGAGGGAAAGTCCAACTAGTGCGCAACTCGAGGAGGGAAGGACTCATCAGAGGACGCATGATAGGAGCCTCACATGCTACTGGTACATCCTCATCCTCATCCCCTTCATCATGGATCGATGCGTCCTTATTGTCTGTGTCCTTATTCCCGACATCGTCTGTGCATCCAGGTGAGGTGCTGGTCTTCCTCGACAGTCACTGTGAGGTCAACCAGGTGTGGTTGCAGCCTCTGTTGGCTCCCATCCAGTCGGACCGTCACACTGTCGTCTGTCCCGTCATCGACATCATCTCTGCTGACACACTGATGTACTCGCCGTCCCCAATCGTCCGGGGCGGCTTCAACTGGGGACTGCACTTCAAGTGGGACCCCGTCCCCCCCTCGCAGATCACTGGGCTCCAGGGCGCTACCGGATCCATCAGGTAGCTATCAGAATCAGAATCAGAATCAGAATCAGAATCAGAATCAGAATCTGAATCTGAATCTGAATCTGAATCTGAATCTGAATCTGAATCTGAATCTGAATCAGAATCAGAATCAGAATCAGAATCTGAATCAGAAAGCCTTTATTCGTCTCAACACGGAGAAATTTACATTTTTACAGTAGCAAAGGGATAGTGCATTTACCAAAATTACACAAGTAATAAGTTAAAAATGAATAAGTAAGCACGCTATGTTTGGAAGATTGGATCAACTAGCTGATCGATCAGGGAATCAGCTGATCGATCAGGGAACCAGCTGATCGATCAGGGAACCAGCTGATCGATCAGGGAGCGTTGTGAGCCTGATCTCCCAAATCCCTCTCGTGCCCTCCTCAGGTCTCCCACCATGGCGGGCGGTCTGTTTGCGATGGACAGGAAATACTTCAACGAGCTCGGCCAGTACGACGCCGGCATGGACATCTGGGGCGGAGAGAACCTGGAGATCTCCTTCAGAGTGAGAATCATGTTTTACTGAGTTTCAGTGAAGGTGTCGTCGGTCCGGGTCAGCCGGGTCTTTGACCGCCATCGTCATTATGACACTTTGAATGATTAGTGATGATCGATTTGACAAGCTGTGAATGTTCACATGGCTGCAGCTGCGACATGAAGACCACGTTCAGTGAAGGTGGGCGGGGCTAGATACGCACGCCACGTTTGTTTAGGAAAAAGCTCAAAGGTTTTGTGACGCGACGGCGAAATGAGACGTGACCGCGCTCTGCTTCTTCTTCTTTGGACTCCGTTCCCTCGTGGGAGGAGTCTGGGGGGCGTCCTATGTTTCAAACCTGATGAACTCACTTACACATCTCCCTGTCAGATCTGGATGTGCGGCGGCCAACTGCTCATCATCCCCTGCTCCAGGGTTGGTCACATCTTCAGGAAGAGGCGGCCCTATGGCTCCCCCGGGGGGCAGGACACCATGGCCCACAATTCTCTGCGGCTAGCGAACGTCTGGATGGACGAGTTCAAGGTACGAACACACGGAACCTTTACCGGAAGGTTCTGGGCTAACTGACATATATCGATCAAAGGGGGGTGAAGCTTCCTCTTTGATATCTTCCTGTGATGTCACTTCCTCTGTCTCTGCTGGCCCTATCAGGAGCAGTATCTGTCTCTACGTCCAGAGCTGCGGGACCGCAGTTACGGCGACATAAGTGAGCGCGTGGCGTTGAGGAAGAGGCTTCAGTGTCACTCCTTCCGCTGGTACCTGGACACGGTGTACCCCGAGATGCAGGCCGCCGGCAGCGGCAACAAGCAGCAGCAACAAATCTTTGTCAACAAGAGCCTGAGGCGACCTAAAGTCTTGCAGCGAGGACGGGTATATCACTGACCTTCATGTGACCTCTGACTGACCTCCACATGACCTCCACATGACCTGGCTGACCTCTAGACGTCACGTTCACTTGCTGAACAACAGAATAACAAAGACTTTCTCTTTCAGCTTCGTAACTTAGCAACCGGACGATGTCTGGTGGCCCAGGGCCGGGCCAGTCAGAAGGGAGGAGCTGTCATCCTGAGACCATGTGACCCCAGAGACCCTGAACAAGTGAACGGACATTTGACCTTTGAACTCATTTCTATACCACTTGACGATAATTTGAACTGACTGGCTGATTTAAAGGGCCAGTGTGTAGATTTGGATGATTGTAATTGTGTGTGTGTGTGTGTGTGTGTGTGTATGTGTGTGTGTGTGTGTGTAGGAATGGGCGTATGATGAGGAGGGTCAGCTGGTCCTAGCAGGTCTGCTGTGTCTGGACGTGTCAGAGGTCAGGACCTTTGACCCCCCCAGACTGATGAAGTGTCACGGCTCAGGGGGGTCCCAGCAGTGGAACCCAGGGGTGAGACTTTCTCACACACACACACACACACACACACACACAGTCCCACTCTCTCAGGTGTCCAATCAGACCAT